>CAAKHG010009040.1:37475-53041 GCA_901007715.1 Dactylopterus volitans
TCCGCCTCGCCCTGACATTACTGATGAAAATGGTTTGGATGGAAGCGCTATCAGATTTAGAGAGCTAATTTGTTCCAGCGGCAAAAGAGCTTTTCAGGTTGTTGAAGGGATGTTTTCATTTTTTTTTTTTTCCTCCTCCGCCTGGTCTTGCGCGGTATTTTTTTCCTGCCCTTGAAACACCGCTTCGGCGTTGAGCTGTAGGACTTTTAAATTGATCTGCGCTTAAATAATCTCTTTCAAATTCATGAATTCACGTCGAGCAATCCCCTCTTCTGAGCATTCATCATTTTCAATAAACCCTGGAGAAGCTGTCATTACGCCTCAACCTCCTCATCCCCCTTTCTAAACTGCTGTTCAAGGGCTGCAAATTGGAAATGTGATTTAAATATTGCTCGAAATGGATAGCTCATATTCACCTAAGCCCCGTGCCAGCCTCTGTCATGCGATGAAAGCTGAGGATGTCAGCTGATGTTCCCTGTGCTTCCTGCACTATGAGTCAAAGACATTAATTGCTGCTAGCAGAGGGTTTAGCCCTGACCTTTCCAGATCAGCAGGCAAACAAAATTCTCTGTAGGCCTACTACTCTGCACGCTTTTGTCACTTGTTCTTCATGGTTGGATTTCTCAGAGATGAGAGGGATTCTCTTTGCTTACACTTTTAATCGGCTATAGAGCAGTGAAATACTCCAGCTGGAATGAGAAGGAGATAAATGCCTTCTTAACTCTAGACTGCAAATGAACTACAAATCCTTGAGCTGGATTGCTGTTCATTCTTCAATTATGTAAGCCCCCATCTGTTTTTCTTTCCCCTCTCAGCCGTGTCTGTATGTATACACAAATTCATTCTTGACAGACAAGATTATAATCTCTCTCAATGTTCAAGTACAGGCGTTAATGAGAATATGAGACTCGTTTGCACTGTGATTTTAACTAATACAATCATTAAGCAAGCAGTACGCTCTTTGTTGATGTACCCCTCAAGAAGACTGAATATTCATCATCCGAGATTGATTGGTTTCATATAGATTTGTGCAAGGCTGTCTTGCAAATACACTTTTTGAAATTCCTCCTCAGCCGTGTGCTTGGTTATGGATTATGTGTTCAATCTCGTCATTTCAAAAAAAAAAATGGTTGTCAATGCCATTCATTCCAAACAATCCTCTGAGTCAGTTAATATATTCCGAACTCTCGAATCTGCATATTTGCATACTGTAACAGAGTTGCAGCTGTGGTCTCTGAAGAGTTTATCATTATTTCACATTTATTTTGTCTCCCTAATTACCTAATTAATTCTGTTGTTTTGATTGTGGTGTTTACCGTTTGCTTTGTGGAGGCGTAATCCTGTTCTATTTGTCTGTTTGAAGAAGGAGCAGTCTCACTGAATTATTCATGCTGCGCTCCAGCGACAGCACAGCCGTTTAAATGATGAAGGCATTCGTGAAATCCTCTCTCTCTCTTTCACACGCACACACACACTTACACTCTCTTCGCTTTCTGTCTGTCTGTCTCTCTCTCTCTCTCTCTCTCTCTCTCTTCCTCTCTTTCTTTCTCGCTTCTCTTTCTCTGTAAGCGCCTGAGGCGGAGGAAGTGGGATGTAAGGAGAGGAGAGGATTTCACAAAGCTCACAAGCGCACCTCAAATGAGGCGATGGGAAAACATGTCCCTCTAATATGTCTGACCAAGCGACGAGAGGGCTGAACTCAAAGCCATGTCTAATCTGACACCATAATGTTACCTTTCATCTCCACTTCTCACAGGAAACAGTGTTCCACCCTGCACATTGTACGTGTTAGTGTGTGTGTGTGTGTGTGTGTGTGTGTGTGTGTGTGTGTGTGTGTGTGTGTGTGTGTGTGTGTGCGTGCGTGCGTGCGTGCGTGCTCCTGGCCCGGGCAAGCACCCACTGAGCAAGAATGTGGACACTTGAGTCGACACAGGCCCTCTGGAGTGCTGCTGATGTGTCAAAATGTTGTTCGCTGATTGGATATCGCTGTGTCATGTGGTGGTTGGGTGTCCACTTCACACCTTCAGCTGTGACTTTGTCCAGTATTGAGGATACTTGATATAGGACACAAGTCAGCAGAGCCACTGCATCTATTCAAGGGTTACTGGCATCTGGTTTGATATATATATATTTGGATTTGTGTACATATTGGATTTATATGTGCATATATATAAATCCAATGCCGTATCGATGCAATGTGTGGTCTTGATGGCGTTCTCTGGACGAGCACTTCCTCAGAGAGACGCAGGCAGGAGGATGAAGAGGAGCGAGGTGATGCGGCTCTCTGGGGATAGTCTGTTTGTTGTGTTTACCACAAAATCCTAAAGGACTTACAGGCACTTTCGTCAGCACTCTGCGGTACATAGTACACGCTTCCCTGCCTGTACGCCTCAATTTATAACATCTTATTTTCCTCTCAGATTTCTGTGTTTAATATATATATGTGTGTGTATATATATTATATACATAGATATTTTGTATGTATATGTGTGTGTGTGTGAGTGCCAAGTGTCACTCATTTGTGTCTGCCATCTCCTCGGGACAACACACTGGCATCATACACTCATTTACATGAGGAGAATCCTACAACAGCCTCCATTTGTTCACAGCGTCTTTCATGCTTTCCCCTCGGGACGTCATTGTCCTTAAAATGCAGAAATCACAAGCTCCAGCTCTGCTTATCAGGGATCCTGTCTCTTTTGATGACGGCCGACTTGATGGACGTCATGTGCGTGCGTGACTCAAGGCTCAGACGAAGCCTCGAGCATACAGTATGTTTGGTTTTATTTAAAACTTTTTTTTTTTTTAATGTGTTGTTTTCTCTCCGTGTGCCTGTAGTTTCTGCATTCTATTTGATCTACCCTAAACATACATCTTTAATCTTTGCTGCAGGCTGTGTGAGAGGGAGTGTGTGTGTGTCACTGCAGGCCCAGCTTTCACAACACTGCAACCTGTCTTGGCGGCCTCCAGAGGGCAGCATACTAAACACAGTATCACCCCTCAGCTCTTTTTACACCTGCACCACCTTAACGTCGCAGCTATCTTTATTAATATACATCTTCATTAACTCACAAGGGGAAGTCAGGAAAAAAAAAAACTAAAAAAAAAAAAAAAAAAAAACACAAGCGGCTGAGAATGAAACCATCATGGGCCCGCGGGGTGTTCTACTGTTTGTACTGACACAGAGGACGAGTTATGCTAATTGAGAGTTCTTTGCATAATTAGGGAGAAAAAAAAACTTATCATTATTATTAGTGGAGAATAGCCAGACAGAGGGTAATTTCAAGTTTCCCAGCAGGGTGCTGCCGGAGAATAGAAGAGAAAAGGACACACTCTCAATGTTATTCCTGCTGTCTTTTGATGCAGGGAGCATAATTCATCTAAGATACTTAGCCTGAGTACACTTTAATGATGATGACTTTTCCCAATGTGATTTTTCAAAGTGTTTTAATGTATTGTCTTCATAGCGGATGTGTTTGCCGTGGTAAATTCAAGGACTGCATATTAAGTTATCCACCTAAATGAGTTTTCTTTTTTTTTTTCTTTTATGTTTAATGGGCCCTCACTGTTTTGCCGCTGCCGACTTCATGCCGCTGGTTCACGTGCAATGTGATGGTTGGCTGGAGGGGTGGGGAGGGGGAGGAAGAGGGTTGGGGTGGGAGGGATTGCTGCTGGTTGTCGCCGGAGTGAGATCATGTGTGACACCGCCGAGAGATGGCGGAGAGGTGATGCGGCCAGGCCAGCCGGCTCAGCCGGAGCTGTGAGTGGGCTGTGGTTATAACAGCCAGTCACAGCGGTGTGCTGAATCCATTATTGCCCGAGCAAGGTTTCATGAAGGCTCGTGCGATCCTGTGATACAATTTTATTTTTAACCTAAATCAGATGAAGCTTTCGACGCTGGATTCTGCATGCAGGAAGTTGCCTCCCCTCAGAGCAGAGCTCGTGCTTGCTTTAAGACTGTGAACGATAGTTTATGCTGCAGTAAGTATTCCTTTCAAAGGCTTTACAAGGCACTGGGGATTAAGAGACTGTACCACACTCATCTCATTTGTGTCAGGGCTGGGAAAAGGGAGCACTCTAAATACGCTCTGCACCAATAAGCCGTATGGGGTAGAGTGGAGACGGGGGCTCCGAGATGCGAGGAACACATTGCACCTGCCCCAGTTGCTCTCTCCACCAACATGGCCGCCTGCCTGCTTCTCGAATGCAGCGAACATTCCCTCGCTTCAAAGATCCCCGTTTTTTTTTCATCTATGTGCACCAGCCGACGGCCAGAACTACAGATTAATATTTCAAAACATGTTTCTTGCTTGCAGCCCCCACCCCCTCTCTATACCTTCTTTCCCTTTGCCCCCGTGATCCCTCCTTCCCCCACGAAACATCATCTCTCTCACACAGTCTCACACAGCCCATTCCCTGTTCACCACTTATTCTCCTCCCTGCCCCCACCCCCTTCCCACCCCACCTGCCTGCTTTGCTCACTGAAATGTGTGATTTTTTTCTCCTCTCTCTCTCTCTCTCTCTCTCTCTCTTGCTCTCTCTCTCTCGCTCTCTCTCTCTCTCCACATCTCATGTTTTGCTGCTCCAGTGCTTCCTTCAATCCAATCACCAGCGTGCTATGTTTTATGGATTAATAAGAAATGATCCTGGAAGGTCCAGTCAGGCACTTGAGGAGCCAAAAGCAGAAGGATGAAGCAGTGAAACGTGGGGCTGAGGGTGGGGTGGGGCGGGGTGTGATGGGGTGGCAGGGTGCCGTCTGCAGTTGAATTTTAATGAGTACCAAGGGGAATATCCTCTTTTTTTTCTTCTTGGGGTATCCTTCTGGTACATCGCTCTAAATCACTGTCACACAAACAAGGTATTTCCCATCATGCCTCTGGTTTGGCTTGGTAACTGTGTCATCTTGTGGCACAGGCGCCTCGCTGGCACACCTGCTCCACTATCCTAATTGAACAGATGATCTGCCAATTTGTCATGTTTATCTTCAGAGGTGTTCTGGCGTCAATACCCTGCTCTGTTCAACCCCTTTAGAACACAGTGCAGATGTTAGCAGAGCTTTTTTTTTCCTTATGACAGATCTTGTAGTCATTACTGAATAATTCATCGCTGCATTAATGTCTTTAGATAGCATCTTCGGCATCTTGCTTCGCTTTTTGGTCTCCCTCTCTTTTCTTCCGTCTCCAGCTCCTCGCAAGGGAAAACTTTATTATTCTCTCTGCTGACAGCAAAGTATACGGATAAAAGATAATTGCCTGGCTTGACTCAGCCATTGATATTAAAATAGGATTGAAATTATTCACTTTAGTTTAAAGGTTAGTTGAAGGTTATTACTCAGAGAAATGTGTGCGGGAGAAGAGTCTGGTGTCAGGCTTGACAAGACATCTCCGAAAGGCTAATATGCTGTGCATGCTGCAAAGGCCATCCAGTGAATAAACTGAAAAGGGTCCCCCCGAGATCTTCATACTGGAAAAGTAAATTATTTAGAGGCAAATTAACGCGCACACTGTGAATAAACAAGATATGCATGAAATAAGTTTGTGAGCTTGATTTTTGGCGGTATCTTTTTTTTTTTTTTCAGATCCTAGTTGGTTCTTTCACTCAGCCTGCCGTGCATGGCGGAATGTAATATGAAGACCATAATGAAGAGGGAGAAAGCTTTCTCAACCAGTTTAATGTATTCAGTCCGTTGCATGCTTATGGGCTTGTTATGGTTCAGATTGACTTTGAACATGGGCTTAATAAATCACCTCTGCCAGCAGTCATCTGATGTTTCTTCTTAAGAGCCACTCTGATGTCTGTGGTTGGCCCGTCACTACTTACGCCAGCCTCTATTGCCATGGCAACTGGGGAGACGTATGCAGGTAGCATGCTGTAAGCTGGAAGGCGTCGTGTGTGTGTGTGTTGTTTCATAGAAACCATACAGCAGAGCTCTGTGTCTGTCTGCAGGCGTCTGCTCATAAGCCTCCACACACAAACAAAAAAAAAAAAAACGCTCAAGAAACTGAATAAATAATTACTCCAGTTCATGACTGGGATGCATGTCCACAAACATTTAGACTTATTTTGCTTTGCCATGTTGATAAATAAACCGCTTTTTTCATGTTGTGTTCATTTTCATTGTAAAATCCCTTTCATGCTGCTCTTCTGCATTCTCTTGTTTTTCTATTATATACACACTCTTCCTACTGTCGTTTTTTCAATGACATGTGCATTTTGCTAGCTATGTGAAAGATATATTTAGACCGCTGCTCTTTTTTGCACAGTTATTTGCAGAATTTTCTCATGTTGTCAAAGGTATTAAAATGTAGTTTTGGCACAGAGCTTAATGCATTGCCACCTCTCCCAATCTCTTCTTTGATCTCTTTTTATTTTTATTTTTGTACATCATCATTCCAAGTGTTCTTGATCTAATCTTTTTTTTTTCCCTCACTTCTCCATCTGTCTCTGCACTTAACATGTGAAATTCCCCTCTGGGAACAACACATTTTTCTCATATATTTGTAATGAATGCATTTTTTATTTAATTGACAACATGCTACTGGTATCGTGGTGTAAGACAAGATGTTCCCTAAATTCCCACCGTCAGTTTGCAGACATTTAACCCTAATTTGGAGACTCAGTCTGAATTGAGATACTTACATGCGGGCACATCAAAGAGGAGCGAGATGAGAGGCAGAAATGATCACACTTGTCCTGCGAGGATGCCGTAGTTCACAGCTTCCCCTCACCTGTGTCATCGCTCCTTCACTCTTTCCCCTCTCCTTTTTCGGGAGACACCAGCTCCAAGATGACTTGAAATCAAACAAAATTTTTCAACGTATGTGCCCTCAGCACCGCGGTTTATGCTACTAGCCTACTTCTATATTAATTCACATTACTTAATTGAACAATTATGGTTGGTAGGCTGTTATGTTATGTGATTTGCTTTTTTGTTGTTGTTGATTGAATAAGTACAGGCAAACTGCAAAGACAGATTGTTGCACCACGTGTCTCCGCTGGGTCACGCAGGAGCAGCATCGGGGTCTCAATGTTGAAGACAGACAGCTCACCTTCGATATCCGTCTGCTCCTCAGTTTCAGGGCTGTGGTAACGATCAGTGGGTCGGCTGCCTCCTTCAGCCTCTCCTGCGCCGTGCAAAGAAATTGGATCCTGAAGTTAAAGCTAAGCACTTCAAGATGAAGTTTTTCTGAAGCCCAAACTGCTCGTGTGATTACAGACGGATCAATATCTTGCGGTGTCCCCAGCCAGCTCGCCCTGCTGGCACAGGAAATGATGCGATGCTCTGACATTGACAGGCCCCAGAGAGGCGACAGCTTCACTTACTAGAAAAATGCTCTCCATTAACTCGGCTGGGTGGTTCTGCCTTGTCATTGTTATGCTAGCGAGGCTGTGACATTTGTGTTATGTGGGTGGCAAATGCCTCTCTAATTATCTGCTTGCAGCACTATTTGAATTTTCATCAACTTTGATGGACAGCTCCCGAGGAATTATCATCAAGAAAATTAGATCTTTCCTGACCTTAAATGCCACGGCCGCTGCCGCCGCCACCGCTCCCCGACGGCGTCCCACAGTGCTGGCGACATAAGCTGTAGACGGTTGCACGGCGTCTCCCTCTGGCTCCTTGCCCTTTAGTTGTCGTGATTCCACTCATGGCTTTCCTCGTAGTTTCGGAGAGGCCTGGTGACAGGGTGTGTCCTCTCTCAGACCTCTGCTACTCACCAAAGCTCTGCCCAGGAAGTGGTGCTTAAAGCTATGTCAACGTCAAGGAACAGCAGCACTTTAGGAGCACAATGTGTTTTTTTTTTTTTTTTTAGTTTTTTTTTTTATGGCTGAGCCAGCTTCTCTTAAATCTAAGCACTCTTATTGACCCACCTCCCATCTCTCTCCCTTTCTCTCTCATCCCCTGCTGTTTCCTTGTTTGAAACAATATAGCCTGCCTGTTGTTATTGATTCCAGAAGATTGGACCCTGGTAAGTACTCCTTTGAGTCTGGTGTTATAATAAGCAATTGTTCCAACAGCAGATGACAGGGCTAGGAAGGCTTGGGCAGGCTCTAATAGGCCTGCTATTGCCCATGTGTTAATTGATTGGGCTGCAGAGGGAGAGAAGAATTGGCTACACTAAGAATTTAAGACGAGGCAGCGAATAAATAAACACAAGCCTAAAACGCTGGCTTAGCTGGTACGGAGCCAAATATAGTCTTTCCACATTACAACGAGCATGCCAATAGACATGCAAAGTTTGCTAGTTCCACATCTTTGGTCTGGGAGTGGACCTGCACGTTTGCTCCTGGTGAGGCCTGTTTGCTGGCGTCTGAGCTGCACAAGTTAGGAGCCCCGACGTTGTCAGCAGCGCAGGAGCAGTATTGCATGCGGGGCTGTTTTATGGAAGCCACCCGAAGTAAAAGCTCAATTCATCCTCTCTGTCTGCACTGGCCTCCATTTCCTCCTCTGTCACACGCATGATTAAGACCAGCTTGAAGCATTTATCAAAAGGCCTGAAGGTAGGGTGGTGAGGTTCAAGCAAACGGAAACAGATCCCACCTTGTGTTTTCTAGCATCCAAACATCTTTCACTCCTCAATGAAACATCAGCTGCAGAATCCCCCACCACCCCAAACCCCCCCCCGGCCTCGTCCCTCCCGCCGTCAGAGCTCCACAATGATCCAGCGTCAGCCCGGTGTTCAGAAGTGATGACATTATTTTGACAGCCATAATGCATTATGCATTTAATTCCATTAACAGCGGTGGTCATCGGTTGTTTTTAATGAATTCAGTGTGTTTGATTATTTTTGGTTAAGTGAATCCCATTAGATTCTATTTTCAATAACAGGCTGTTCTGCAGCGGTGGCATTTCATTGGAGAGGTAATTTGCTAATGGCGTGGCCCTTATTAGAAAGCAATTATTAGTCATTACCATTGGGTGATAGAAGAGTTGATTTAGTCCTTAAAGCCCACTGTTTTTCTGCCACTGTGGCCAGTGTGTGTGCGTGCATAATCTTTTGTGCGCATGTGTGTGCGTGTGTGTGTGTCCATGCAGTCTTTCTCAGAGATGATTGCCAGCCCCGCACCATCCCTCTCACCTCCCACTGGCCTGCTGCCAAGTAGCGACATTGTCATTATCAGTGTGCCAGAGGGCTGGGTAAATGTCATTATTGTAGCTTGTGGATTCCTCCAGGGAATAAGCAGCTATTCGTTTAATTTCTCTAACAGCCCGGGAAATATTTGTTGCATCACCAACCCCGTTCATGGCAAACATCTATCGCTGCTATGCAATTAACGACATAGATCATTTACATAGTCACAGAGCTAATTTTCATAATGTTCCTTTTATTATCAGAGGAAGAAATTAACCCAGGAATTTATTTACACACCCAATGCAAATGGTAACAGTGTGCTAATTGGCTGTTAGATGATTAATAAGCTTATAGAACATGCTAATGAACGGTGCACTCACTGTTTCAGAGGTGCTCCAGCGCCGCGCTTGTGTTTTGGCAGCTTAATTAGACAGATAATTATGTACTTGTTGCTTTCAGTTTCAAGTAAATACCATCAAACATTAGAAAAGATTAAACTGGCTCGCAGTGCTGCGAGCTTGTGTTGGCTCTCTGGCTTCTGTTTTGTCACAAACGGGCATGTTGGTCCAAGGTGTTTTCCTGCAATCGTGTCTCTATAGGTTACCAGTGTCTGTGTGGGAATAAGTGCGGCTCATCCTTGAAAATTAATCAAACCAATAAATTACAAATGACGAAGAAATTAGTTATCATAGCCAACAAACGAAACCGGCTTCCTTTGTTCTGGTTTTAGCATTCATTTTTATGGAAAAATTTGCTACACCTCTTCAAACTACTGAATATTAAGATGCCTTGCAATTTGCTGATGTTACAAGAAGGGCTAGCAAGAGACTTCCACCATTCAAATACTTAAATGGTGTTTTTTTTTTTTTTTTTACTCTTTCACTTTAGCGCAGCGAACATTCATTATTTATTGTGCTGTTGCACTCAAAAGGCTGTGTCCACTCTTAAGTTGCGCCTCAGTTCTTTAGAGGGAATCTCGAAGCGAAGACCAAACACTTTCTGATCACGACGTTTTGCGGGGCTGAGCGCGTCTCGAGAGACCGCTTCCATTGACTGCGGTCATGTTGTGTAACCATGTTAACATGTCTCTGGCTCGCCATAGCAAGCGAGCTTATTTTTTCCCTGTTTAAAGTTTGGTTTTCTCAAAACATAAAGCAACACTTTGTAGATAATTACCGCAGTTTGCAGTTTCCTTACATAAGACCTAATTTGGAGCAGTTTGGTCGGCGCAGAGAATTCACTCGGTGGTTTTGCTCTCCATCTGCTTTGTATAGAACAAAAGTCAGTGGCTGTCTGTGATGGTGAGTCCTCTGGGAGAGCTGCTGATGAATATTTCATGTAAATCCTCCGTTTTATCGCAGACATGTTTCAGAGCAGGAATCCCCATTGATCTGGTGTTATAATCACAGATTAAAAGAATTCTCCCCAAACAGTCCCCTGATTAAAGCTCTGTTTATAGGCTTCCTTCATGACCAAGAGAGACTCTCACACACACAAACACACACACACACACACACACACACACACACACACACACACACACACACACGCACGCGCGTGCGCGCGCACACACACAGAGGCACTGAAGAAAGCCCCTAAAGCATGAGCAGAGCTGCATCATCAGCGTGGCTCCCACTGACTATTACGAACACCAAGTCTCAACTCATTAGCTTCCAATCTTGGCCTGAATCTAACGCGGCGTGTTTATCAATCAAATCCACCGAGAAATGAAATGATGCAACAAATAAAATCTTTTAAGGATATTCAACAGATTTGCTTCCTGTGGATGTTTATGTGGTATTTTAAGTGTCAGCTTATCCATATGTACTGTATATTCTGTATTTCACATGAACAGCACAGGACACTCATTGTACCTTGCATAAATAAGCAGAGACGCATAGAATAGGTTAATGTGTGGCATTTTTTTAATCTAATTTTAAATTTGATTATACCCACCCTTTCTCTGCATCATTTGCCTAAACTCAAAAGTTTGCTGGATGCCTAATCTTGGACACATAATTTAAGAAACTTAAATGCTGGCTCCTCGCTTCTGCAGAGACAGATGAATACCTAAACTGCAAACCAATAGTATTTCAATGGGCTCTTGGCCTCCCATCAAACCTCCATTTGTGAGTTTAAATGATTGGTGAATTTCATCTTAATGACAACAAAGACGAGCCAAGCCCGGAGTTCATTCTCATCTTTTTTTTTTTTTCTTTTTTCGGTTTGCCAATTATGGATGTGGCTGGCAATGCACCGACTTCCACCTCTCATTTCTCAAACCCATATTGTCCCTGGAGCAGAGAAGATTAGTACGTGCCCAGTGTCCCGCTGCTGTGCTCAAAAATGAAGTAGATGAGATGACTCTGTGTGCATGAGGATGATTTCACCTAATATCAACTTCTGGCCCGCCCCATGCATACTAATCATATGGATATGTTCTTTCATAAGCTAGCTCTCACCTTCATTAGAGTCTAAAATGAAGCATACTTTTTCATGTGATTGATATTCCAGAGAAGTTTACCGAGTGAGAGACTTCTGAGACTGATAACTGTGACAAAGCTAGACTCTGCTGCTCCATATCTTCCCCTGCTTGGGTCCGCTAGTACTGACAAATTGCTATTATCGAAGCTATTGCTACGTGAGAAATCAGAACAAAGAGTGATATTTTTACTCCGTATAATCTTTCGTGAGAGGGACAGTTGCATGTTTTCCCATATCAGATTGAATTTGCTTTCTTCATGCATGTGTTAAAGATAATCTGCTCCTGTGCTTAGTGTTATGATTATCCTGGTGGCAAGGACAGAAAGATAGAGAGGCTATAGCAGCCCAGGGTAATTAAATTAGCCCTGAATGGCTAATTGGATCAATTTGGAAGGCAGACACTGTCAAGGATAAGAGTAATCATCTATGCAGTCGCAATCTTTTATTGCTCAGACATGTCTTGTAAAAAGACAAGGTGTGATCTGGGAGGTTAATGTAATTACTGTCCAATTCTCTCACTCACTGTGCACAATAATGCTAATTAATCTAAGATTTCTGGACTATAATGAAGCGCGACAAGCCAGGTAATTCTGATTATAGTATTAAGGACATGACTGAATTTTCTCTGTTATTTCCACATCCCAGGCTATTCATTTCTCGCCCTTTCACAAGACTATCAGCGGCAAAAGCATTTGATCTACTGCAAAGAGAGTATATTTTGTTCTCACCTGTGTGACGTTTTAGTATGATAGTCGTGCGTTTTACCCCAATAAAGCGGTGATTTACATTTCATCCGAGGCGAGCTCTCTGGGCTCAGCGAGGTGTAAAGCAATGTAATGAGAGAGAGAGTTGGCTTATGAACAGAGCATTCATATTCATTAGAAGCGGGCATTAACATATGATGCCTGTGACAGATCTGTGATGCATGTTTTATGAATGCACTTAATGGAATGCTGACAGCATGGCAGGCCATAAAGGACCAGAGCAATCCACCAAATGAAAGCCACGGAGGAGTGGGGCGATTATTGATTCTCCCCTGTGTCCTATTGATCTCTGACGTTTTCATCTGGCACAGAGCTGCTAATCTGCTGTGTATCAGAGAGACACCCACAGTGCAGCCCATTGACTCTACTATCAATAGCCACAAAGCTGGATATCATTAAATCCTCATCACTTTGTTTCCCCCCGCCAGCCTCCACGGACGACTGAGCACTCTGCGTGACCTCTGAATGACTACTGTCCACTGGCTTGTTTATGGCCCCGGCCTCTGGTGTGTGACACCCACTGGCTCTTTTTAATAGGCCAGTGTAACAGCTCTGCTGTACACGTAGCCGATATTGACCATCGCCTCAAAGTGTGTGACAGGACGCGGTTTTAGCGCATCAAGTGAGCACATAGAGCAGGTCGGCCGTTGTCAGTGGAAAAACAGTCGGGCTTTGTCAACAAACATGGGCTGCATCGTTCCGTGTGTCATCGGAGCAAACGAGAAGCAGCTCGGAGACCTCGTCATGAAGAGTCCTAATGAGCTTGAGAAAAGTGATAAATGCTGGCTTCTTTGGATCTGGAGGGAGAGCTGCACTTTGTGAAAATAACTATGTCATAATTCATCTTTTCAGCGATTTAGCTTGTTTTTCAAAGTGCATTTGAAAGGCTTTTGTGTAACAATTAATTTGGGGATGATATAATGGAAAATGTGCTGCTGAAGTAGCCCTTTGACATGCTGAGTAACCTTTGTGATAGAAGTCGAATATTAAGACTCATTCTAACTGTCTCACTGGAGTTTAATAGGATCAAAGATCAGTGTGTGATAATGTGCTCATCATTGTTTCTACATGGCAGTTACCATGGAGATAGAGGCTTCTAAAAGGACAGACAAGAGACTCATCAGAAGGGCATCACAGATGAGAACTATATTTCAGTGCTGACAATCCAGGAGGAGCTTCCTTCCCCCGGTGAATGGGACACCAGTGGGACAAGGACGGGTGATGTTGGGATCGATGGTGCTTAAGGTGCGGGGGTGACAAGGACAGGTGCAGGGAAGCGCCGCAGCACGGTCCATTACAGCTGGAGGCTCCCTGCTGAGAGCAGACAGCATGATAAACAGCTTCAGCTCTGATAATAGTCCAGCTGATCAATAGCCTGTCCACCCACTGTCCCCAAGGGCCGGACGGGAGCAGCAGTCATGACAGCTGACCCTCAGGTCATGTGTCTAAGTGTGTGTGTATGAGAGAGAAAGAGAGAGAGAGGTTGCGGGAGGGAGTTTTAGGAGGGGAATGGAGAAAACTATCACTTACTCAGATGGGGCGCCACATTGCCCTCTTGACCTTTCTGCCTAACTTTATATTGTAATAGAATCAACCAGGCATATCCAATTAGTATCTCCATGTCCTTCACTTAAGCTCTAATGGTTTATTCATAGTAATACATTTAAGAACTATATATATATAACTATATAACTATATAACTATATATATATATATATATATATATATGTAAAGAGAGAGAGGGACAGAGACAGTTAACCTGTTGGTCAGATCAAACACCTCTGAGGACATTTGCAGTTGCCACACTGGCTTCTCGGAAATGCTAAAAGGCATTTTAATGCAGCAATAAAGAAAATTAATTAATCAATAATGAGAGCGTGTGTTTATACTACTACTACGTCTACAACTAATCTAATAAGCACCTTAACTAGTCCCATTACACATGGCCCTTTTCTACTCCACTAGATTCATCTGACAACTATACACGTGACTTGGATTTTTGTTTTTTTAAACAATTGATCAGTAACAAAAGTTTTTAGCATAGATGGAGACTGAACTGCTCAACAGTGTCACCTCAGCCAAATACAGTAATAATAACAATATAATACTATCATATGTTATACAATCATTTATTAGGCTCACATTCTGTTCGCAATTACTTTTATGACACTGGACACATGATACCTTTGTACTTTAGTATTGCAGGATTGAAGCTTTGAGGCTTTTATAGTTTTATGTAAGTAAAACAGATATACATTGTAAAAATATATTAGCGCTACATTTTTCACACACACTGAATGGTAAAAGTGGCTTTAAAAGTCGTAGTTGTTTGGCCAGTTTTAGTTTTTGTCATCAGCCATAACATTATGACCACTGCATGTTTATAATAGAATATACTGCAATAGCGCTGCAATAAATTCTCCCTTCAGGAGAAGTTTTATGTTGAATCTTTATTGAATCTGTTTGAGAGGGCTGTTGACATATTTTAATGATTTTTTATTGGAACTGTAATTTGTGATGCTGTTGAACTGGACTGGGTTATACTGGGAGGTGCCCCTAATATTTTGGCCATCCCATTCACATGCACTGAGGTGTCATAATGCTGTGGTCATAATGTTATGCTTGATTGGTGTATATGGAAGGTCATTGCCGTCAGGGAACACGAGGGGCTGCCAGACTGGATGCTGAGCACTGGGAACACTAGGTGACTCACAACCTTTGGCCTGTTGTGGTTAAAACTGTTCTGATGACTGAATTCCAGCCAAGATTTTCAAGACATTATTACATTTTTGAAATCAAAGGAACTCTGTGGCTTAATGGCCTTGTAATGGAGTATGAAAAAAAAAATCCTCTTTGCTTCACAGAACCACAATTCAATATCGATTTTTGAATTCACTATTCATAGAATAAAAATAAATTAATTTTGCAGTTTGTCAGGGCTGCCTTATTTATCTGTCGTTTGGAATGAAAATGTGCATAAAAATGTTTTGCCGCGCAAGAACCTGGCAAGTGTATAAACTCCCACAACCTTGCACACGTTTTTGGATGAAAGCAACAATTTGAAAGTTGAAAAAGAGGAAGTAATAGTATTTCAGTAAGTGGTTGCAACGCTGCATCTGTAGGCGGATGTGGAAAAACAACATGAACAGAGGCACACACACACACACACACACACACACACACACACACACACACACACACACACACACACACACACACACACACACACACACAAGATAGAAAA
>CAAKHG010009043.1:1325-13370 GCA_901007715.1 Dactylopterus volitans
TGAAGAACCGCACAACCTGTATGATCAGTTTTGGGTATAAAAAGTCGGACAGCAAGCACATCACGGCTATCTGCAGATAATGTCGGAGTCAGTGGTAGCAGGGGTGGTATTACAAACAATCTTTTCCATCACCTGAAATTATAACATGTACTGGAGTATGAGTAAAGAAAACGAACAAGTCCTCTGCAAATGTTGACTGAATTATTGAACAGCGCTTGGAAAGGGGAAAGTCTCTGCAGGTCAGACATCACTCTTTTAGTACTTTTGCAAAAGCTGCCCTCATGATTATGGCATAACAAGTGCCTTCAATGCTGTGGTGATGAATGCACGTTTCAAGCACTGTGAAGCAGATCTGCTGTTTGAATGACACAGAGGGCCTGACTTTAATCAGCAGCTTCATGATCGTGATGTGATTTTTTGCTGTATTGTGCTAAAAGTGTATTAAATTAGATCACCACGTGTCCATTATATGTCTTGTGTCAATATGTAGTTTGCGGAACTTTTATAAATTCAGTTTCATGGTCCATGTATTGCCCATTCCCTTAATAATCTGTAGTGAGCAATAGCGAATCAAGGACTACTTGTTGACTCATGCTGCACTTCAACACTTCGTTGTTAGGGGGCCAGCTGGTATATTTGTAATATGCCTTGTTATCAGCCCGCAGATATTTTCTGATTGGGCTCTGCCCTGAACAGTTGCATCCTGTGAGACCCAACTAAAACTTCTCGTGTGGAGCCATCATTGTAAACGGACTGCATTTATATAGCGCCTTTCTACCTTTGATGGCACTCAAAGCACTGCACGTTACATTACATGGCCACATTCACCCATTCACACACACATTCGTACACTGATGGCGGAGGCTGCCATGCAAGGCGCCAACCTGCCAACCTGGTTCATTATCTTGCTCAAGGACACTTCACCACAGTCTCTGCCAGAGATGAGGATCAAACCAGTAACCTTCTGGTTCCTAGATGGCCACTCTATCAACTGAGCCATGCCGGCTCCATTGTACCTGAAGTAGTGTTTCAACATATTCATAACACAGTGCACAGTATTTTTAGGTGAGCCTATTATAAACTAGCTAAAATGTGTTTTTCTCACAGCAATTTCTAGCTTTGGATGCAGACAGTCGCGACATGCTTCTCCAAACTTAGAGCCTGCAGGTCGTCATCTACTGCGGGTAATACAATCCATCAGTACCTCATCCAACCCCACTTCAAAAAACCCAAACTATCCCTTTAAATCCTCACCAATCAAAGTACTGTGCCCACATACACTGATGAGAATGTCCTGGTCAAAGTGTCTGATGCAATATTTCATCCATTTCTGGAGCTGCTATCCGGCAGCTGTACATCAAAGGGACCCACTAGTGGTCCTAAGATAGACTGCCTGCTGGTGTCCACATTGCTTTTAATAGGGTCCTCACAGCAGGCAGTGATACAACCATTTGTGTTGCTCTGCCCTTCTTCTAGACTCCCTGATGCTTCATGGTTTTCCCCTTCTGTAACTACTGTCACACTAAAAGAAGACAGGGGTCTTCCTTCCAACTTGAAGGATATGAGCTGTTTTGATTCAGATTTCACTACGTGGTATTCCATCTGTCATCTGAACTATGAATTCTATGAACTGTGATTAAAGGGGACCTTCATTTTATTTAATGGGTATATTTTTACAATTGCCAAGCTTTCAAATATTCCGATAAATGAATGTAATAGGCTAGGTTCATCCCTGCGCATAGAAGTCGCAGCCCTCAGACTGATGTGAATCCCCTATTGTCAGTGATTTCCATGTTGAGCTTTAACCCCAGCTGAAGCATCTCATCATCCACACAATTCTATCCAGCAAGTTTTTTTCCGACTTCTCTGCTCAGGTTTAACTTGACTCTTTAAAATTTGTCTCACAAGGGCTGTTACTTTGGCTGCTTGAGAAAGTTTTATTGGGTTGGCTTCAATGAATTTGGACTGACAAGAGCACAGACGTGTTTGTTTGCCCACGTCACTTTAATGGCGACATGTTCCTCAGCAGAGCCCAATATATAGCAAAAACATTTTGGTGGTTAATCCGTAAAGGGAACTTTGAAGGGTCTGATGGAGAAGTTGTGCAATAGCATGATATCACTCAAATGTTGATGGTTAATAACGGGGTGGCTAGTCCATTCAGATGAAACAGCGCTTGATATGAAATAGAAAGAAACCTTTGTGCATGAATGCAAACTGTTCATTTACCTGTCTTGGTGCACATAGAAGGCTGTACTCAACAGTGCCAATTGCCAGCCAGATTTCAAATAGCATTAAGCATGGCCTCATCACTGCTTCACCATTCAGAATCAATGGAGCACATCCACTTTGAGTTCTTAGTAAATATCCCCAGTGTTTAGTCACTACCTCTACATTCCTGGCTAGCACTATAGTTACCGCTAAAAGGATCCTTGCATTCTCACTGCCTCTGAGCTATGAAGCTAGCCGATGAGTAGCTTCAGCACGGCCAGTGCAGGACCTGCGTCTCACCATTATCCCCGGCACCGACACCTCACAAAGGCCCAGCTGAGCCCACTGGAGAGACAGGAGCTTGAGAGTTGTGCCTGAGTGGCCAGACTGTCTGAAACTGCTGTTGTCAAAAGGCTGATTTCCTAAATGGAGTTTGGAAAAGAGGATTGGCAGGAAAACATTTGTGTCTGCAGGAGAACTTTGCTTATCTGCACAGGTGAGATTCCCTGTTAACTGATGGGCGCCACCATTTTGTAACTGAAACTTCACTCTGAGGCAGAAGTTTTAAATCAACGTGGACTTTTACTCTGCGGTGGCAGCGGTGGACAATGATCCATCTCCACCACCCATATACAATCTGCTATATTAGCCATGTCCCAGCTCATGTGATATAGTAATGAGTGCAATTACAATGATAGCTGTCATTCTGTTACAGCAACAATGAGATAATATAACTATGTGCATTATGGACAGAGTCATCTCAGGGTGATGCAAAAGTTTCAATTGTAACTTATTACTGTATGTAGTTTCTACTAAAGTGACAATACAAACAGGTGGGGGGAGGGGGGGTTATTGCAGGGCGACTATACTGCATTAGTTTGACGGTTGTGATGGTTTAATGGTTGAGGTGTTATCCTGAATAACTGTGGCAAGAGAGTGAACATTTAGCCTGTGTGGTGCCAAGGTGAGGAAGCACGGCTCAGTTGGTAGAGTGGCTGTCTAGTAAGCAAAGGGTTACTGGGTGGATCACCTACCCCTGAGTTGGTTTGCACTTTGGCAGCCTCTGCGATTAGTGTATGATGGTAAGGGTGAAAGGCCGAATGAGGGCTCAGTAATTCAACAGCCATCTGATCGTTTGATGCTTGAATGCAGAACTATGTGATACCTTGACTATTTCGGAGGTCTGATTGTCTGTAGGTTTCCGTTGGTCTGTTCATGTTGCACAAATTCACCAAGAGTCACCATGTAAGGGCTCAAAATTACCACCAGACCACCCTACTATTCATTGTTCCACAACTTTGTGTCATCCTAAATACCACCTGCCACACTGTTTGTAATACATTGTCAGTCTAGACAATGGATAAATACATTGTCAATATGTGCTAACGCTAATACAGGTAACGATACCACCATGCACCAGTCAATCAGATATTTCTGATGGCCTTATTGATACCATATCTGCTTAAAACTGTGATGTTTTCTTGACTAGTGACCAGCAGAGGAAAGTGGCCCTTTAAGGGAAGTGCGGCTTCAAGATATAGGAGCTGAAATCAGCACCTGTTTCAAACAGAAGATGAGCTGAAATTTCAGCATAAAAACATCTTCTGAAATGTGAAATTTGCAGAGCTACTCTGTTGGAGTCCCAGAATAAAAGCACAGAGCTGGAAAAAGATAACAACAGGTTTCCTTTAAGAAGCACTAAAAACACAACTGACTGAGGCAAGCTGAACAAAATCAAAAAGTGTTGTATTGGGTGCGAGAAAATGAAGTCATCTTTGCTCAGTGCTGTAACCTTCGTCTGGTGTTGCCACAGGCTTCATTCTCAGTAGGAGCTGCACACCTATGCAAGCACTCTGATCTGGTGTAATCTGCAGGTACTTTACAGGCCAACTTCTAGACGTCTCAACTTATGCTAGATGGATAAACCCAAACTGATCAGGTGTTTAAATTGTTAATGTCAACTTATATGATCCATATATATCAAATAGATTAAAAAGTCAGAGATGGAAAAAAAAAAGAAGCTTTGCACAGTTGTTCAGCACATCAACGCTGCAGGCTATGCTGACTTCAGCCTATGCTGCCTTACCTGTCTGAAAGGGAGCAATGAATAATTTGATCACATTTTTCATTTGACTCGAGTGCTGAACAAACAGGAATCTGTGATTAACAGTTTTAATTAGGATTCTAACTTGACAATTTGTTATAGCCTTGCAATGTACCTAAGATGAATAAATCACTGGCCTGAGATCATCAAGCTGCCTTCGGAGTCAATGTGCTCGTGATTACTTTGTGAGTTCACAAACTGTGAGTCAGCCATGGTTCAGTGTGTTTAACTAATCGTTCTTTCTTCACCCCTTTCCACCACACGTCCATTCCTATGTCCACCTGACTGCCCGGCTGAGGCTTTGGACCACCCTGCTCCTAAGTTTTTTTTTTCTGTGACTCTTGAATGCTTGATGTCAAAGCTGAGCGCAGCCACTGTTGACGCCCGCACACCTGTATTGTGATGATTTTGGACCACATAACATTTTTTGAATTTTACTCAGAGGACAAGCTCTTTGCATGTAACATTCATTCACTAGTGCTGGGGGAAACAAACAGAAAGTTCCCTTTTTCATAATACATGTGGTTATTTCACAAAAGCAGAGGAGACAATACCCTACATAAACTTGTATTGTTTGTGTTTATTCTTTTGTTTTGGTCCTTTTGAGTTGTTACTTTTTCAACAACTGAGGAGCACATTACTGGACTGAAATAAAAGTGAGCTATTAACCCAAAAAAATCAGCTCGGTCAGTGAGTCAGTCACTGGTCTTTGTTTTGACTATTAAAACCTGCCCTCACGTGTTGTTTCCACCTCTGAAAAACCAAACAACAGCTAAGAGCAAAAGAGCTAAATACAGAGCTACAATGGAGTGAACAGAAACACGACTCCATTTTTTTTCCCTGCTGCATCCAAGTGGTAAAAATTGGTGGACAGGAGCAGTGCACGGCAACTTTCTTGTGGAAAACTATCATGATCAACTCAAACCACAATTTAACAAGAAAGCCTTTCATATTTCATAAAGTGGCGTCTCATCCAGTTGCTGAAATGACAGAAATAAGACGAATCATACAATGAGCAGCAGGTTTTGTTAAGAATGTCTTGTGGTCCAGCACTGAAATCAATAAGCATGTCATCCCTGTCTATGTGTAGCATTGATGAGTTGAAGCTCGGTTAGTTCAGCAGTCCTGTGTGCGTGCATCTGAAAATCTGAATTATGTTTGTGAATTTGCTTAACGTGTATCCAACCGCAGTTTTTTTTTGTTTTTTTTTTGTTTTTTTATCCAATAGTTCAAGCACTAAACAACATATAATTGTTGGTTTCATCACATCAAGGTTGTTTTCACTGCGTTTCAAATGCAAGCTCATAGCTTCAAAAACTTTGCTCGGGCACAGTTGTAGATGGAGATACTTGCCATCCCTCACCTCCTGCGACCCGCCTTAATGCCAGATATAAACATCAGTAATGTGCAGCGGTGTCTTAAATTCCATTGTGAAATGTTAAATTTAAATCTTGATGATATGCATCGTAACTATTGTAATCAGACATCCCAAGCTTCTCCTCCATTATTAATTGTCCAAAGCGTAATGATTTATTGTAGTGCTGCAGGGTGATTATTAATTTTCTGGTTGATTATACCTGTGGGCGGCAGCAACACCGTTCTGCATATAAGCATCTGCTAAATGAAAAAGTACTCTTCACATGAAAAGATGTCCTTGGAGAAACAACAGCTCATTTTTACTTTAATCAAACATACAGAAAAAGTGCTGTTAATTAAAGGTACTGTGGCATGCATTCAATGGGGAAATGTGAAATGAATATTATCTGCTGATTGTTACAACTTTTTAAGGGGAAAGAAAAATGAGTGTCCGCGAAGTAAAGTCCAAGTAACTGTTTTGATGAATTGTTTGCATGTTGTAACCTGGCAAAGCACCCCGAGCTGCACCTGCACGGCAGAGAGTGCAGCTCCAGTTTATCACGCCGGTGTTGCACTGGTAGTTTACATTCCAAAGAAACAGCAGAGAGTGACAGGAGTGAGTGTGTGTGCATGTGTGCGTGTGTGTGTGTGTGCGCACAATACAAGCTGCTCTTAGCCAGGCAAGTCTTGGTACGCCTGAGCGGCCAACAGCAGGCCAAGTTCAAACTTCACCTCAAGACCTGCTCGGATCTCAACACTTGGAGGAATGCACAGGTGCAGACACTCAGCCGCAGACAAGCCCTGCTAACACTTGATCAATTTGACACTTTGCAGGGCTGAGGCCAATCGCAAGTTCCCGTGGGTCTGTGACTGGGCCTCACGCAACAAAAGAAAGAAGCCCACTGAGCTGCAACCGAAACCCCCACACCTACTCCACAACCCCCCCACCTCCAGTCTTGTCGTATCCCGGGTCTAGTAATCAATCTACAATCAGTGTGTTCTTGCACATTTACAGCATCACAGCTGATGGTAGTGTAATAACGCTTTTAGTCTGACAAGTTTGGGATGGTTATCCGTTGGCATATTAATCTATCCATGTCCAATTAATCAATGTTGCGGCCCTCAGATGCAGGCCTCCGCTTACATTTACTGATAATCAGCTGACATGTTTTATCAGGGATCACCTTCCTATAGAACATGTTGCCTTACTTATTTGCATTTCTCGATGAACCCCTTTACATCACTTTCTTCACTTAGCAGTTTCACAGCTAAAACATTCATGATCAGTCAGGAGAGAATCTGTGGAGAGCTCTATTTGCAGCTTCATTGATCACAAGACGTATCACAGTCCCTCAAACAAAATTTCTAAATGAAATTGAAATCCAATTAAAGAGCTTCACTCGTGAAATTAGAAGGGAAGGACATGATTTAGTATTTTAATGATACTGATTAGGAATGATGCCTAACATCACAGTGGTCTTATCCCAAATTAGTCATGTATTTGTTTGGAATAGCACGTTGGACCTTTTTATCTGAAATACTGGAGCTGATGCGGAAAGGCAGCGCTCCTCTCCGGCCACTATAAGAAGCAGATTAATTAACAGACCTTTGCAGGCAATGAAGACAGGTGGCAATACTCCTGACGAGAGACAGATCTGAAGGCTCTCATACAAAACCAATTTCAACTGCACTCCATTTTTCAAAAGCTCATCAAGGTGAAGAACGAGAGAGTTGAACCTGTGTGGCTGCAGGATTTGTTTCTCTCTGATTGCCTTGTCAGGATATCTTATCCGATGGCAGATGACCAAAACCCCACCCTTCACAGACAAACTACCCCTCTCCCTCGCTCCCTGACACAATGCATTCCCTAACTGTTAGCAAAGCGGCGTTAAAGCCACATTTCCTACACACACACACACACACACACACACTCACAAAAAAAACAACCAAAAAAAGCTTCATGCTTGTCAGTTGTTGATCCATGTAGAGACATGGAAATAAAGTTTCCACAAGTTTCCAGTGAGATCAGACTGGTATGTAGCAAAGAGCTCACATTCCTGCGCAGGCAACTCAGTGTTCAATTGCGTTGTTGCTGTCTTCGAGAACTGATGTTTGGCTAGAACTCCAATAAAGGAGCACACCAGAGTTACTGAGACTCTCCATTCAGGACTCAGTCGACACACTTTTGTTTTAATCAATCCACACAACCGCATAAGATCGTGTGGTAAGTTTAGCACTGGTTCAAAGTCCAAGGTCATCTTTATCATCCCAGAGCAGCAATGAGTTGTGCAGTCAGCATCACGCATAAAAAATGCACACCTTTAAACTGACAGCAAAAAACAATCATTCATTCATTTAAAATGACAACTGCAGATGTGACAAGTGAATATTAGAATGTATTTGCCCCGCATTTTGGCAGGCGGTATACCTGCAGCCAGATGGAAGCAGCTTAAGAGCATCTGACAGAGGGTGGCTGTGGGGACATGGATCGACTCGGCCCTCTTTAAATTCCTCAATTTATAGAGTTGGGAGAGTTCAGTCAGGGTTGTGACTGCAATTTTGCAGCACATCTTCACAATATCCTAGAGTCTGTTTTTGTTCCTTTGGTGTTGTAAACGATACCAACTTAGGAGGGTAAAGGTCAGGGCCCATTTAATGAAATACCAATAAAACATTTCCATAAAAGTGTTGCTGATGTTAAAATTGCGAAGCTTATGATGAAAATATCAGCGCTGGTGGGTTTTTTTTTTTATTAGCCAACTATTGGCCTTGGAAGAAACACAGCTCAGCTGGACATGTTTGCATTCTATGTGAGAGCAGATTAATGCAATTTACAACATATCTTGATTACTGGGGTTGTTTATTTGAACAGAGTGGAGCCCCCTTGGTTAGCAGTGATACAATCAGCGGCATATATTATCATAATGCTACTATCAATTGGCAATTAGTGCATAATAATCTGGGTCAGGGATATGCATATGTAACATCCTTTCTCCTTCCTTTTCACCACTCCAGCTAACCCACTCAAGAGAGCCTCAGTGGTGGATGACAGGATCCACCCTGACTGTCCAAACACCGTTCCCTCAGGGGCATTAATTCCAAGCAGTCCCATGAGCCAGTCAAAAGAGAGAAAGCTCACTGAGCATGAAGAGAAGGGAGTGCAGACCTCACTTTTCTATTAAAAAAAAGTCTTCTTTTTTTCACAGGGAAAGTATTATGGCAAATTAATTTCACAGTGATTAATGTACAAGGTATATATTTTAGTACACTTATCTTCTAGAAAGTCAGGGGATGGGCACCTCCTCTCTTCCTTCGCCTTGCCCTGGTCTCCCAGTGTGGCTAGAAACAGCTTAGATGCATAAGAAGTCTAATGAGAGAAGAGATTCCAAGCTGCCTGATGGCTCTCATCAATCACCTTTCTCCTTTGGAGGTGTGATGCTGGCCGGGGGAAGGGGCCACGGAGGGGCGGGCGAGAGGGAAGGCATCAGGCCTTTAATCTCAATAAGTTAATAGACTTTCTAGCCTGGTCCTGCTAAGTGGAGCTTCATCCCTGGTGTTAGCAAACAAGCAGCATGTGCACGGGAGACTGTCTGAGGGGCTGTCTGGCATTTTCACCTTACACAGTTAATTTGTGTTGCACCTGAAATTAGGAGATCTAACTTAAGTATGTCAATAAACCAATAACTGCAGGTAAAAAGCTACTAAGTACTGAGCCAGTTCAGGAAAACAAATTGAGATTTGCACTGCAGTAGGAATTACCATTCAGAGTATGTTAAGATTCTTTCAAATATGTAGTTAAATATTTCAGAATCTGTGGAAATGTTTGTGATCCCTTGTTGGGCTGAAGGCCGAAATCAGCACAGGCTCCAAAACCGCAAGGGCCACATGACTACAATTAATAACATCCTCAAGCATGGAGTGTGTGCACATGTCACTTTGTGTTGACATCTGAAGGTGGAAATGACTGGTAGCTACACCCTGAGCTGCGAGCAGTTAATGCCTAATTATAGTTTAGTTGCCATAAGAGACACGGGCTTGACAAGCTTTTGAGTCCTCTCAACATCTCAAAGCCCTATGCGTGAGAGCAAAAGTGCAAAAAAAAACAAAAAAAAAAAAAAAAACCTAAAACAACATAATAGTTAAGATTGAATGGATGGATAAAACTGCGGAAAAGCCACGAGGATTAGCATGCCAGGACAAATAGCGTCCAGTGCTTGGGAGCCAACGATACGGAGCAAATGTCCTGCTGATCAAAATGTATCTTAAATGAATAATTACCTTAAATATACTTGTGTGTTGGTCCAAGTTTTACACTAAGCAAACAAGAGTTTTTGCGTGTGACTCACCTTGTTTTAATTTCCTTCTTTTGTATAATTGTAGCATTGTGTTGAAATTATGTCCTGCATTCAGGCTACACATTGCAGGGACACCATCTTCAAAAAGTCAGCAAAAGTGACGGTCACCTGCTGAAACTGTCTCCACTGTTGTAACGGTTAACTGCGTGCCGTTCCTGCCACTGCAAGTGTGTAGCAAAAGTAACAATTTGAAAAGCGGAGGCATTTTTAATCTCGCTGGCATCGTCACGGCCTATTGCAGCATACCTGACAATGTTATAAAAACTTTATCTTTATAGGAGGAGCACTCATTGAATGATGGGTCAAACATGTTTAGCAATCCCTTTTTAATGATCGCGCGTTCATCATTTTCGTCCCGTTTGCAAGAGTCTACCGATGTGACAGCTCTGGTTAATGAACTATCTCTATGCTGGACAATGTGTATGTTGCTTCTGGAGGGAAACTGCTGAAAGTCTTTAAAAAAATGTATTTGGGTTGACTGTCCAGCGATTAATAATGATTGTGTTTGGATAAATAGTGCCCTACTTTCAGATTCTGTGTATCTAAATATTCCCAATAGGCTGCCTCACTCTGCGCTGATTGATTAGTTTAGTGTTTAAAGGTCATAGTCATAAAACATCAGGATGTAATTAAGAGGGTGTGATTTTTAACCAGTGGTTAATGAATATTATGTTCAATCTCTGGGCTTTTAGCTTGCTTTTCAGTGTGATGTTTGGATTACAATGTGTTATTTGAATTTAAGATGAGGTGTACAGGAAATGCAATTTCTAGCGAGACAGCGTTCCTTACCAAAAAGGGGCAGGTAAGTCTGCCAGGTCTGTGATACATATGCTCATGTATGTGTCTTTAATCATGGTCTCCTTCAAGGAATAAATGGACCTTAGTGTCTCATTATTCCTCTGAACCATCCCCTGTTTTGCTCTGCATGTCTCCAAAATACTAAAATCCTGCTTACATTTCATGCAGACTCCCATGAAGACAAGGCAGATGTGATGGTCTCTCTCTTTATGCTCACTTTACTCAGCTTCTTCACAGATAATTAAATGGTCAGATGGAATACAATAAACATAGTGAACTGCTTTCAGCCTGATTCAAACAGGCTTGGCCTTGATATGACTAAAGGCTGCTATGACTAAAAGCCGAGGTCCCACTTGATGGATGCGATGCAGAAAGCCTCAATTAAATGTGCCTTTTCAGCATTGTCACCTAAATGTGTTCAACTGCTTTTAGTAACCCAAAATCTTAAAGGCCCACAACCACATTTAGTTCCATTTTAATTGCTTGTGTTATTAGGTTCCATTGCTAAATAACAAAAGAAAGCCTTCACTGTGTAGCAACACATTTGCTCTGTCGTTACCTTGGGAGTCCATTCCTATTTTCTCAGAGATTGAAAACATGTGTTCTGGTTTGTGAAGACATTTATCTGAATGTCTAGGCTTTCTTTGGCACAAAGGATGGAATTAGCTTACCATTTTTCTCTCTGCTTCTTTAATGGGCTGTGCACCAGCAGAAACACAGACTTCTTTTCATTATGAAACCGATTACAACAAAAAAAAATCAGCAGAGCAGATAATCACGTCCACATAGTGAATTAAGTAATTAATTTGATAGAAATCTAATTTCAAATACAATCATTTCAATCATAATATAATATAATATAATATGATATAATAATTTGGCAAAAACAAAGCAAAGCATGCAAGAAACTCAGGGGCAGGAGGACAACAAAAGTTTAGGCCAAACAGAGGCAAGATCAAGTTGAGCGCGAATTAAGTTAAAGTCAAAACAGTACAGAGCCACAGAAGTGCAGAGTCGAAGATGTCGATATAAATAGATACAGATAAGAAATAAAAGCTAGAAAAGGCAAGATAAGATAAACGCAAATAAAATCAATACATTCAATGAAAAGACAGCATACAAAAACAATAAATACAAATCAAAAGAGTAAGAAAAAAAAAAGAAAAACACGACAAAATTACTGTGCCAGCTCCGTTTCTGCGTGAACAAGGGAGGCGGTAC
>CAAKHG010009048.1:11631-28654 GCA_901007715.1 Dactylopterus volitans
GAATTTTGACACTTGTTTAAATTGGACTTAAATCAGACTATAATTGAGGGTGGGGCGTCTGAGATAGAGGCGGGTGATGACCATTTACAAAGGAATTTCTCAGACTTCTGTTTGGGAAATCTTCATGGAAAAAAACTTGAGAGGGTGTAAGGCTAACTTTCCATAACCAAATGTATCTGTTTAAAAAAAAATCATATATTGATTGCTCTCCATGGAGTTCAGTGGGACACAGCTTCATCTCATAATTGCTCTGCCTCCAAATGACATCAACGACACAAAATTGTATTGCCTGTAACCAGGATTTTTGGGTTTAATTATCTTATTTTTTTTAATGTGGGGGGAGGTGGAGATGCCTCATCCAGATTTACAGTAATATACTATCTATGGCTTTGATATTACCGTAACATCTCATTTTGTTCAAGCTTCGGACCTGACCCCAGCAAAGCAAAGGGTATTGTCACCAACCTCAGCTGCACTTTGCAGGGACTAATGCTAATACACCATAACTGCTAAGCATATATTAAAGTAGGACAAGGGGTATTGCAGAGACATGAACGTTAATAGCAAGAAACCTGTAAATAAACTGTTTGAATGACGACATGAGTTCATCAAGCTGACCATAGATGATGTATGTCTGATGTTTGACTATTATTAAGGTTACCGTATGTGAGTCATGATGCAAAATGACATAAAGAAACTATCATTACTATTTTAGACTCTTCTGCCACACTACTATTTTAGACTCTTCTGGCAGTGATGTGCTTCTTGGTTGTGTTCATATGTACCACATACGTTATACTTTCTGAGTAAATTATGGCTTTTTGCAGGACAACTATTTTGAATATTACTACAATGTTTGAGATTATGTTGGAAAATTAAAATCTCAAGTGTCAAATGGGTCTCAGTTCACCTAATGAGAAGCTATGAGCAAAAGTATAACCAGGAGAATCAAGGTTTCTTATGCATTTTTGATGTTTCCTGTCAATGTGGATGTGGCATCATTTACATTTTGTCCTTTTATTTCCCCTTGTTGCTTTTTCGTCAAATGAGAATTATCATTAAGGTTTGAATCTTCTCAGGCGTCAGTCTTGTTCAGTGGAAATTCTCTATAAATGTTCAACCTAATTCATCTAGACTCCTTCACAGAAAAACACCTTCTTCATGATGTCTCACTGTCTATTTCTCTTTTTTTGCTTCCTAAAATGACTCCTAGGAAAAGACCATGTCAGGGATTTAATTGCCAAGATGCGTTATTGTAGTATTAGATAGATGCACTGAATATTTGAAGGGTAACCGTCGTTGCTTGCGTGCAGAGAGGTGCAGCAGGTTTAAAACAGGAAAGCTCCCGCATGCGCCCACACGCACAAACGTGCACACACAAAGATAGGGCCATGGTGGTGATGCGAGTACCATCCACTTAGAGGCAGGGTCTTACTCAGCACTGATTATTAATTCATGACGCACAGCTCAGATCAGAAAATTCTGCTTTTAATTAGTGAGAGGTTACAAATAAAAGATAGATAGATAGATAGATAGATAGATAGATAGATAGATAGATAGATAGATAGATAGATAGATAGATAGATAGATAGATAGATAGATAGATAGATAGATAGATAGATAGATAGATAGATAGATAGATAGATAGATCCTTCTTTCCTTCCTTGCTTGCTTCCATCTTTCATCCCCTCTTCCCTTGCTTCCTTTCTTTGGAAAGTGCTTGTGGGCCTCTTGTTCTATTTCCGCAAACAGCCAGTCCACTACATCATGTCCCATAAAGGTAATATTCCATTCGAGCTTTAAGCCTCGCTCATCTTTCCTCTCTGCACTCCTGCATGCAAACTTTAAACTCCCTGCCCTCAGCCCATATCTGCTGAC
This sequence comes from Dactylopterus volitans, assembly GCA_901007715.1. NCBI lineage: Eukaryota > Metazoa > Chordata > Actinopteri > Syngnathiformes > Dactylopteridae > Dactylopterus > Dactylopterus volitans. Next base: position 13,510 of record CAAKHG010009048.1, read on the forward strand.
ACCTCATGGCCAAAAAATAGAAAAATATCCAATTTCTTTGAGAAACGTTGGACAGAGGTCATGTTTTTTTTTGTGTGGGTTTTTTTTTTTTTTTCTATATGCTGGGCTCCTTGTCCTAGTCAGTGTGAATTGATATTAAATGAGCAAAAACAATCAATTTACGTACATGACAGTTTCACAAATGACCCACCTCTTAATGTGTTTATAAAAATGACATTTAGTGAAAAATTATACTGTTATTATACCATCTGCTGTCCCTCTCCCTGTCATGTTGCCTCTCTTACCCTACCCCACTCCACAGCCCCCTTTCTCCCACCAGCACCATCACCCACCCTCCTCTATTGTGTGCCTGGCCGTCTCTCTGTAATCCTGTGTCTCCTTGTGGCTATATAGTATGTGGCTCAGCTGTACTTTTGACCCTAATGGACCCAGTTAATGGAGAGAACTGCCACCCTGTTGTCTCTATCCAGGTCAAGTGTGTTCACTTGAGTGCATGCGTGTGCGCGTGTGCGTGTGTGCATGCGTGCGTGTGTGTGGTAGGAGGGCAGCTTTGTGTATTGTTTGAAGTCTTTGTTTACATGTGCACTTACTGTCGGGAGACATGCACATGTGGAAAGACGCAGCGAATTATGCACATATACTGCACGAATGAACTGTCTTTCCATCTAAGCATGACAAGTTTGGATTGTCATCTTCATGCCAGCCCATCAACATAGTTGAGGACCTAAAAGCTCAAAGCTTCATTATCCAATTGACCTTAGGTGACCATCATACAAGCCACCCTCCAGCGGAACAGTTATTACAAGAATTCATGCACTGTGTGACACTGACTATGTCGCCGGCAAAAACTTAATTTATTTATGATTACAGGAGACCACTGGACATCAGTAAGTAACCTTAACTACCTCGACATAACACGACACCTCAGTAATGACACATACCAACTGCATTTGTGAATTTATAATATTTTGATTTCAACTTCAAATTAAGCTGAGATACTATGAAAAAAGTTATAATAAAGTTCAAGGAAGTCTGTTTCCTCTGACCAGTATGTCCAATGAATGTCTTTATTCCAACACTACACATGTTTTATTCATTTAATTATAATTCACTTCAATTGTTTTTTTTCATGGTTAGTCACAATCTGTTACTGTGAATAATAGAATTACATTTTGCATTTTGACTGACTTAATTTATTTGTACAAGTGATTCATTCCATTGTCAGAGACATGAACCGCGGCTATGTACGCCACTTGGCACTAATGGCAGTTTCCGGTGCTGCACTGGCTCATGCGTTTGACCAATCAGTGTTCACTTATCCAGCCACTATACGAGGCTCTTATGCTGTTCAAGGAGAAAGCGCGAAATAGGTTCTAAAAATGTAGTTCTTAGAACTGATAGTTCAACAATCCTGCAATGCATATGCAGTTCATTTAATAGTTCTTAGAAATATGAAAAGGTTCCACATTGCAGAAGCTGCTTTTGGTACATGACCTTTAATCACTTATTTCCACTGTATGTAAATTTATTACTATGGATCCCGGATGACAGAACGAGACTGTGAAACAATTGGCCAATCGCATTGACTTTCACTGGCTTGCATTTCACTGGCTTGCATTTCACATTGTGTTCGCTCACTTTCTGGGAATCTAATCATGCAGGACGTTTTCAAAGTGAAACCAAAAAGCAAACAGATTTTTAACTGAATCTATTTCCAGAAATAAATGGACTTACTATTTTTTACCTTGCAAATGCCCATGGAGTGCTTTGTTTGACTGAATGTTGTGAAACATCTTTTCAAGTCAGTCACAAGCTTTGAGGCAGTATTAAATGTAAGGACAGGGTGGCAGCATACACTGCATGTGTTTAATTTTGGGAGCACTATGAAACAATATTCTACATACAGTAACATAGCTCTCCATATACTCTACTATACTACACTTGTTTTTGCTGTCAGTGTGTTAAATTGCACATTTGCCCTCATGTACTGGCATATCCTTTATTGTCAAGCAAATCACTTTTGCTGGAGATAATTGTAATTTGCACTTTATTTGCTTTGTTAAGAGAATTTTAAAAAATTACAGAAATCATCTCTCTTGCATTTTTCTCATTTTTCACATGTTTAAATTGCAAAAAGGAACATTTTACATTTACTTAACTGGCTCATTTGTTTATATGTGTGAGACAGAAAATAACTGTTTCTTATGGGTGTGTGGACACAGTTACCATGAGTCAGTAGAACATTTTCAAACCATGTTTTTTTGTGTGAGAGAGCAAGACAGAACACCGTCAGCTGTTATGGACGTGCTATCTGCATGTAAGGAGGCAAGTGTTCTGTGAATGTAGACTCAAGTGAGGTGACACAATGAAACACTTTATGACTGCACATTCAAAGAGACTGGCAAAGAGATATTTTGTACACACTGTCAGCTGTTTGGAGCATCTAATCAGCATGAAAGAGGGAGAGGGAATCTTTTGAAACTGAATATATGTCTGCGGAGAGCCTGCTCTGCCTTTATGATCACCATTAAAACACAGTGTTGCTGCCCGTCTAAAATCTCTGCATCACAGAGACAGAGAAGGTTGGCCAGCTGCACGTGTGTGTGTGTGTGTGTGTGTGTGTGTGTGTGTGCGTGCGTGCGTGCGTGCGTGCGTGCGTGCGTGCGTGCGTGCTGAAGCTGGGAGATTATGCGTGTTTTTGAGTGTGTGCCAGGGCATGGAGAGAGGAGTCTTGTCAGTGCTGTCCCACACAAAGCAGATAAAACTACTAATGGCCTGGGCCTCCTCTAATGGAACATTGAGCTCTCTCTCGTCTCTCTTTCTCTCTCTGTGTGCGTGTGTGTGTGTGTGTGTGTGTGTTTTGTGTGTTTTGCATGTACTAGTGTGTGTGTGTGTGTGTGTGTGTGGCACACATCAACAAAGCTGCATTCAAAACATCTCTTATTCATGGCTGCATTACAGCATTCAGCCCTCGTTCTGTATTTCTATTTACAGCTCCCTCTGCCTGTCTGTCTGTCTGTCTGTCTGTCTGTCTGTCTGTCTGTCTGTACATGTGGACATCTATTCACTTGCATCACTCTCCAGGGTGCAGGGCTGCAGGGATTCACTCTCTTGGTCTCTCCTCCCTCATAAAACACATGACATCACATTGCTGTGAAATGATAATAATAAAAAAAGATAATATGCAATACAATATCACTGATATGCGTAATGTTAGAGGTCAAGGTCAAAAGAAGGATGACATTTAGCTGTTGACTGATTAAAATGAATACTTTTGTCCACATGATAGTGAGTATGTACTGTACTTCAAGTTTCAAATTTTACTTCATGCAAAACTTCCTTTACATTTCAAATGATGACAGTATGTTTCCCACATATTTACCTGACAGATAGTTTTTCAATCTATTTCCTTCCGTTCATTTTTCAATCGATAGAGCAAAGATTTGTGGCCCCCCAAATTATTTTCAAACAGCAGAGTAGAGTCAGTACCTGGTCGTGTTTCAGGAGTTGCAATTTCACAAAATGAATCATCTGAGGCACAACCAGGTAGTACAATAATGAAATATCCCCAAACAAGTAAAACCAAATAATAGACACTTTTTTAAAATTTAACTCATACAAATCTGTGCAGCAAAACTCTTTTTTGGAGTACTGTATCAACATAGGGACTATTTTTCCTGCAAAACATTTTCTTTTACCCTTCATACTCAAGCGCATCCTTGTATATTTGATAATACTTCTGTGTTTGTGGGATTTTTGTTAGCAAGTAAGTATTCATTGCGTTGTGATATTCCACTGAAGTACCTTAATACATTCATCATTGGCTTTTATTAAGCCATTTGGACCTCTGTTTATTTATTTGTTAAAAGTGATTGGTAAGAGTTTTTTTTTTTTTTTATAGCAAGCTGTATCGTAATAGAAATCAAAACCTGAAGCTTTATCAACTAAATGTAATTCAGCCATTGCACAGTGTATTTTTCACACCTGAATTTTACTACTCTGACATGTCAAAATGTTTTCTATTATAAAAAGACTCATTGCATATCATTCTATATATCTAACATATGCATAGTAGCAGTCAATTGTTTGTTACATGTTATGCCAATAAGAATACAAATTCAGAGTTTCAGTTATTTTCATAATCATGTCTTAGCCACTTTTTAAAAAAACAGATTAGGACCTCAGTGGTGGTGTTTCATTCCTGAGATCTGACTACATCTAGATCAGCAGCGCCCTCTTTTGGTAAAAACAATTAAACAGAATAGTTTTTAAACACTAATTTTTATTGTTTATATCCTTTAATCAAGTCTCTGAGTATGCTGTAATGACCTATTGATTATGTGCAAAAACACAAATGCTCAATTGACCACGCAGGTTTTTTTTTTTTTCGTTTTTTTTTTAAATTATGCAACAGAACAGATGGTTGAGGTGGTTGGAAGTGCCATGTCATTATCACCATTGATGGCAGTACAACCTTGAATTTATCATTTTTATTAAATTTGTCTGATGGAAAAAATTACTAAAACAACAGTTTCAAAAAACTCACAAAATAATTTATCACGATGGCAACAGTTCATGCAACCTCTAAAACAACTCTTTGACCCTAAACAAACAGCAGAGTCAGAGCAATTTGTTAATGCAACATACAAACAGAATATAATATTTCAACGACATGTCAGAATTTGTTTGACCATTCAGAAAACCATTTAAGGGCGATAGATAATGTAGTTTAGTGCAGGATGACGTCTCAGTACTCTTTCACAAAGCAACATAATAGTAGATATCCACAATAAAAGCCACCATTTTCTTATTTTCCCTGATAATGTCAATTATAATTTCAAGTAGCATTTTCAGGTTACAAGCAAATTGCACTTTTATTTTTAGTATTTACCATGAATACATTTTTGAAAGCTGTTTGGAATACTTTTCAATCTGTGCCATATTTCTCTTGCATAATTTATGTTAGAATTTTCTAGTCAGCAACAAATTCTAGGTTAGGGTGCTAGCTATGCACGATTGTTTTGAAAATTAGGTGGTTTGTGATTAAAGTCATGTTTTGCATTGTGGCAACAAACCCCATACTTGGTGAGCGAAAAAGGAACCAAACAAATCTGAACATTTAATTCAAACATAAAGCCATCCTAAATCTGTTAGAATATTTGCCTAATTTTACAACAAAATAATATTTTCAAGCAAATAATTAGTATAGATATTTAATTACTTTATCAGATGACCATTCACAATAGTAATAATGATAAACTAATGTTATAAACATTTAAAAAAATTTTTTTATATAATATCAGTTTAACTAGACAAAATATAAATTATCAGTCAGAAGTTTATTTGTGCCGAATTACCCCATTTACGTTTGAACAAACATTTTATCTCCCAGCACTTAGCTTTCAAATCATCAAAATTGTAACTGACTTCTACCATAAACCAAAATCAGCGTAATACATTTTCAGTGTCTCTCTTACATGCTTTATAATGCCCGTTTATTTAGTTACATGTGCTATTCAGTACACATGCAGAAACCTTGTTTGTTTGTGAAATTTTACCCTCGGCAATTTATTTAGTTTCAGCTCAATGAACAATCCTGTTTAAATTCCCTTACAGATTTATTGATTTTGTTTCTACAGTAAATTCACTGTATTGCATCACAGTGTCGTGGTTAAACCCCTATTGGATTTTCTTTTCTATTTTTGCAATTTTGTAAAATATGATGTGGGATGGTGCAGTGTTTCACATGAGCCTTGTATTTTTTTTTCCCCTTCTGGCGTGCTGTGGTCGTCCTTCCCATCACACCACCATGCACGTGCCTTCGCCGTAAAACGTGATGGTGGCTGTCGCATGATGCTCCGTCTCGGCGTGGACCAATTACAACGTGTAACCGAGCGTGGATGTATTTGGGAATGATGTGATTTGCAGTTGGTTTGCGGAATCCACTGACAGCACCGGGGGGGCGGGGGGGAATGGCAGCTTCGCGAAGTAGGTTGTGGGTAGTGTAGTCCGACAGCGGTGAAGGGCGAGCTTATATGAGTATAGCACTCCGCATTTTACTACATGTTCCATAATGCCCTGCGGCATTAGAGCTGTGTATGTGTGTAAGGGGGAGAGAGGAGGGGAAAGATTTCGGAAATCATCTGCAGACTTGAAGCTGCGCTGTTCTAAAAAAAATGGTAAGAGCAGTTTTAAAAAAATATGTGGCCGACTGGTTAAGAAATAGCCTACATTTTCAGTTGGTGGTAGGTAGAACGTACCGGAGACGCGGTGATGGTATGGATTGTTCTTAGAAAACAGTAGCTAGTTTAAGCTAGCCAACAAGCCACTTAAGCTAGCGTTAGCTAGTTAATTATCGCAGTTTCAAATTGTTGCAAAGATGACGCGTGATGGGAGACTGCCGTGTAGGCTGTCGTTTAAAATCAACAGACATAGTTATGGTCATATTGTTGGTGTTTGAGCATTTGATTAGCTGTCAGTATTGAACTTTGGTCCTGTGTGTGTGTGTGTGTGTGTGTGTGTGTGTGTGTGTGTGTGTGTGTGTGTGTTTGTTCCGCCCCCCTTCTTCTGTGTCGAGGCTCCCCTTTACGGGAATCTCCTGGCTTGTGAAAAGACGCTGTGACGCTGGTGGAGCGGCTTAATGGTCCTGGATAGTTTCACTGGCAGATTCTGTAGCCTGTTACCATGTGAGCTGACAGCCCGCATACCTTTCTTTTTACATCAGTGTCTAGTTGTTCGGGTCACTGGTTTTTGGCTGTCATTCCCCTCTCTTGCCTTTGTCTCAGTGTTGCCCCCCAAACCCCCTGTGCCTCAGTCTCCGCTGGTGCGTTTGAGAGTTTGCAGATGCTGTTCACTTTGCAGTTTCCGTCACTGAAGTGTTGAGAAAAGGTGGGGTCGGCGCTACTCTCATTCACACAGCTGTTGAATGCTTCCTCAGCTGTGTATCTCGAGTGGATCACTCACTTCAGTCACAGGAACTGATGGCCATCTGTTGAAACGGGCGACTCTGAATCATGCTAACTCAAACTCTGAGTCTATTTCAAACTTTCTCTAAGGTAACAACTCTAGTTTTAAGAACACAAATTCGATGTTGTTGCAATGGAAATATGAAATGACAAATTCCTGAAGTGCTTGTCGGACGGGTTTATAATGGCATCAGCATTGTTAGACACCAGCTGTCGGAAAAAAAATGAATAAAAGAAGTTAGTAAATTATTGTGACAGTCATAAATGGCAGTTAGTGACTGCCTGACTGATTTGAACTTCCCATATTTCTCCATTAATCGGTGACTTAATGGTAGATTTTTCTTTTTCCGAAACACCTTTTTACTGTAGAGAATGCAGGATGAACAAAGTAAATCATGTGTAAAACAGTTTGTCCTTCTCTTAGGATTGAAGTGGAATCCTTGTATTGGTCGTCTTGTTGTACCTTAATTCAGTAAAGTGTGTCAAACATCAATTTAGCAACGTTATCTCCTTTATCCAAGTTCTATGATGCATTAATCCCTCTCATTGGTAGCTTTAAGCCTGTTGCCACTGGCAGGTGTCACCACTTCTTTGGCCAAGTGTGTATATGCACTCCTCAGGGCTGCATGATACAAAGCGTATACTGTATTTTTCTGCCAAACAGCTTGAGATTGATTTGATATGCAAAATGACCATGGATTTACACATGAAATTTTAAGTGTGGCAACAACTATGCATTATCATACATGTATACTGTAAATTTGACCAAAGGTTCAACTGGAAACTCTTAACATGATAAAAATTTTAAAAAGAGGGCTTGTTGTTGAAGTCACCAGTCCAGCTCCAAAAGAAATTCAAGTCTATCAGACCCGTTAACAAAAGGAAAAGTCAAGTTTGAATATAAACAAGTGCAGTGGATGTGGTTAGATGTAAGTTTGTGATCCTGGCTTTCCTATATTTTATCACTAGTTTCTATCAAACTTTCACATCAGCCTGATCCAAATTAATGTCTCAAAACATAGAAGCCTCTGCAAAAGAATGAACACTCAAATTCATGTGGTTTTTACAGTTGGTTGATTTTAAAGTGGATCATACAAACAACTCACACAGAAGCACCGCAGGCATTGCTCGTTGCAGGTGGTCTCTATCATGATAATGGACAGTGCAGAGACGTGCACAGCACTATGGATGGAGAACATGGTGAAAATAAACATGTGCTCATAGAAATTCACAATTATATCTCATGTTACCTTTTTTCCTCTTCCCAGGACTAGCAGGCTAGCTACCAGCTAGTGCGTTCTCGTGCATCTGTGTGTGCTTTGGGTTAAGAGCAGCCGTAAGAAGCATCGCTACAAGAGCTATTCCAGTGGAGCAGCAGCCATCACAGCAGCCATCCCTAGCAGCCCCACCACCCCTCCAGTGGACTCAGGGAGTGGGGTTAGTGAAACTATAGGACAAAGATTTTAAGTCCATCTCAGGTTCAGTTCGAGAGAACAGTATATCTTTTATAAGAGAAATGGTGGGTGAATACCCACATTATATCCTTGTGTTGTGTTGTACTAAACAGGGATACCTGGTGTAACAATTTTTGTTTTTCAAATTATTAACAGGCTCTGTCCTATTAAACCATCTAACCATTATCTCTCTGTTTTTCTCCAGAGCAGAATGGAGGCCTCATTTGGACCTACTTTCTCATCTGTGGCTGCGGGAGCTAAAGGTGAAATAAAAAAAAAAATCTTTTATTAAGTTCTGTTTTACCCTGTGCTTTCTCCCTCTGAATTATTATTATTTTCCTTTTCATTCAGTTGCCACTGAACAAAACTGTTACTCCAGAGTTACGTCTTCTGAATTTGCCTTTGTATGGTTTCAGCAGAAGGGTCCAACACCTACAAGCAGCACAGACGAACCCCCTCATCTTCCAGCACTCTAACCTATTCTCCTCGGGATGATGATGATGGAATGGTACACGTTCAGTTCAGTTCATTTCATTTCAAACAGCTTTATCACTGGAGGCAATTCATTTAGACCAACATGTACAAAAACATAGACTACACACGCACACCCTTTTACACTGAATATGTTTTTCAATCCAACCCAATTTTAAAAGTTCATCAGCATTTACAACATATTGTCCATGTAAAATTAGGGTAAATTTTTTTTTTTGAAATCAGACCTAAATGTGTTAATCTCAGCTTATTCCAAGCCTCAAACCTGACACCTCATCATATTCATTGTGTGGATTTTGTGTGTTAGTATTGATATATGTACGAAAAGGCTTTGACCTCCTCTCTCCACTGTTTTCTCACCTCAGCCTCCAATTGGAACTCCTCGTCGGTCGGACTCAGCCATCTCAGTCCGATCTCTCCATTCAGAGTCCAACATGTCACTGCGTTCTACTTTCTCGCTGCACGAAGAGGAGGAAGACACGGTGTGACACCTTGCACTAACAGAAATTACAAATGACACATCAAACATAAAAATATGCTGACACCACAAGTAAACAAATGATTGTGCCTGTTTGTGTGTAGGAGCCCCAGGTTTTTGCTGAACAGCCATCAGTAAAACTCTGCTGCCAGCTATGCTGTAATGTTTTCAAGGATCCTGTCATCACCACATGTGGGGTATGATTGCGACTCAGTTCTGCTCAACACTATTTTAAAAAGGTTTTTATTGCAACGGCATTATTTGTGATGTATGTGAAATTTCCTTGAAAGGCTGTTTGATAAGCAATTTATAATGTACTACATGTACTATAATGAAACTAAACTACAGTTAACTGAAGTTTTCAGTAAACTCTTTTTCAGCACAGGGAGCTTTGGGTTTCTCAGTCAGTTGAACCAGTGTGCATTGTCCTTTTTTTTGCGTTAATGTTAACATGTCCAGCTATTTAGCATAACAGCTACCATAGTAACTCATCATTATTTCCATTATTTCTGTGGACTTTAAAGGTGAAGTTAAAGTCTATTCCATGACAGCACATCCAGCATGTAGCATTTTTCATATTGAAGGCCTGAAAGCTAACATGGCATTCCACCATCTAAGTGTGTAGGTGAACATTCTTTCTCTTGTAATGCCAAAATAAGAATTACTGTTTGAAAATATGAGCACTACTTTCACCTTGATTGTGCAAGTCTGTAAGTGGGGTAATTTTATAGCGATGTCAATGTCATAAAGGCCTGATATTTCAGTAACCTAACCATATTTATAATGATAGGAGTAAATGAGCAATGCTGTCTCTTTATTCCCATTTCTCCTACATGGATCAGCAACTGATGATGAAGGTGCCGTTTTGCTTCATCCTCAGTCTTTTTGGACGATATCATGTATGCTTGTTTTAAAATGTGTTAATGGCTGTCCACATCAAGAGGTATTACAATAATAATAATGATGGCTATGTGTATTTTGTTTTTAAAATAGTTTTAGCTAAAGGCGTTTGGCGGAGTCTACAGTGTTAATGAAAACGGCAATGAGGAACAATATCTTTCGCAATAATTTGATGAAGGGCAGAAACAATGTAAGGCGGATCAAAATCCAGGACATGTTCAACATATTAAATACTCACATAATGTACTGTTAGGCTGCAAATTACGCATAAAAAACAAATAGTTGTACCTGAGAAATAGTGCTGAAAAGATCCGTGTTGGTGTCTGTTCGACCTTTAAGTCTGCTGTCCTTACTAATTGCAAGAATCCAATTAAATTGTTGAGTGAAAGTTTCTTCAAAAGATGATGACTCTAGTGAACAACAGTTAGATGCTGTTAACTGCAATTTACAACTGCAACTATTCATTATTTTAAGTGTCAATACAGCTGCAACACACAGCTCATACTGTTTATAGAATGTTATCGTCTCTCAATATGGAGACTCAAAACATTAATCCTTACAGTTATCATAAACATAGTTCTTGGTGTGGAAGGTGGTTTTTACATATTGTAAACACAAAAAATTAGACAGCATATTCGACCAACTGATGAAGCTACCGCTTGCTTCATGAAATAGCTACAGCTAAGCAAATAATCTAGTGATGGTTTTTGTGTCGTCTCATCTTCATCCACTTATCTGGGTCCAGGTTGTGGGGCAGCAGTCTCAGCCGAGAAACCCAGACACTCGTCTCCCCCGCCACTTCCACCAGTTCCTCTGAGGGGATACTGAAGTATTCCTAGGCCAGCCAGGAGACATAATCCCTCTACCATGTCCTAGGTTGACCCAAGGCCCTCCTCCCAGCGGGACATACCCAGAAGGGGCCTTTTGCACTGGGAAGAGGAGAGGAGTAGCAGATCTACTCTGAGCCCCTCCCGAATGTCCAAACTCCTTACCCTATCTCTAAGGCTGAGCCCGGCCAACGTGCGAAGGAAACTGATTTCGCTTGTATTCGCGATCTCATTTTCTGGTGGCCACCTTGAGCTCATGACCATAGGTGAGGGTCAAGGAGTTTGGTTCCAGATTCCAGACTGTGTTTTGAGGTATCTAGTCCAAAATGCTCAGCCTCCCGCACTAGCTCAGGCTCCTTCTTCACCAGTGAGGTGACATTCCTTGCCTCATATCCAGTTTCTGCAACTGGGGATCAGACCGCCAAGGCCCCTGCCTTGGCCTGCTGCCCGATCCACACTGCACCAGACCCATACGGTACCCCTTGTGGGTGGTGGGCCTGCTGGAGGATTTACCCATGTCTCTGGCCACCAGGCACTCGCCAACAGGCCCTGCTCCAGGGTGGGACCCCAGTAACCCTACGGGCAGGGTACACTGGTCTTTGGGTGTTATATATCATATGTGTCTATATGGATCATTCTTTGTACCCCTTCACCCAAGACCAAATTGCCATGGGACTGCTGCTCCCGACAACATAGCTCCTGGGATCATTAGGGCACTCAAACCCCACCACCATGATAAGGTGATGGTACACAGAGGGGGAGTGATTGTTTTTGTTTGATGGTTAATCGGATATTGATATAATTGTAAACTGCAACAGTAACGGAGGAAGGCAGGGCTCAGCAAACAGTCAGTGAAATCATCATAAAATTGTTTTCCCTCTTTTCACAGCACACCTTCTGCAGACGATGTGCCTTGACTTCAGGTGAGACATTAATAACACTGATAATGCCTATTTTCCTTTTAGACTTGCCAGAGCTAAAGCGATTGTCCAGTTTATCATAATCTCACCTTTTGTGCTTTTACTCCTCACAGACAAGTGCCCTGTGGATGCGGCTAAGCTAACGGTTGTGGTGAACAACATTGCGGTTGCTGAGCAGATCGGAGAACTTTTCATTCACTGCAAATATGGCTGCAGGGCTACAGCCAGCAGCGCAGGCGGAGCTGCAGCATCCACAGCCACAGTAGCCGGGAAGCCAGGAGCATTCGAGGTGGACCCGTTGGGCTGCCCGTTCACCATCAAACTGTCAGCACGCAAGTAAGAACTAAAGAATAATATATTGTGTTATATTTCCATCACTTCCTTATGAATGAAATATGAAAAAAAGCAGAAACAAACTTGTGAACATGCCAAGTTACGCTTTCCCTATTTTCAAATTGTCCTTGTCCATTTCTTGTCCCAACTCACTGTTCCTCTGCAGGGAACATGAGGCCAGTTGTGACTACAGGCCAGTCCGGTGCCCCAACAATCCTTCCTGCCCCCCACTGCTCACCATGAACCTAGAAGCTCATCTGAAAGAATGTGAGCACATCAAGTGTCCCCACTCTAAATATGGGTAAGTCCTAAACCACAGACATTATGTCATTTTACTCTTTATTACCTCCATTTTATTTACATGTTACAGAAAAATATGTATTTTCTTCCCACGTCATGTTTATTTGCTATCACTTCCCTCTCTTAATACCATTTTTTCCACTTGCTCACTTTAAGAAATCATTCACTTACTTATATAAAACATGCTCCTCTGCCACTCAGTAATATTAGTGTCCTCTCCTCCCTGGCAGTTGTACATTCATTGGTAACCAGGACACATATGAAACGCACCTTGAGGTTTGTAAATTTGAGGGGCTGAAGGAGTTTCTGCAGCAGACAGATGACAGGTGAGCAGACCGAATCAAACTGTACATGTGACAACTGCAAGTGTTGTGTGTAAAGAAATTCATGGCTCCTGACAATGTTTGTTTCTGTCAGTGAACTATATCGATTAAATCATAATTTAAAGTTAAAATCCACAGAATATTGTCATCTCTCAATTTTCCGGTCTGCTACAGCCTCAGAAAGTTACTCAGCATTCAACCTTTGTCCAGCCTCCTTCTATTCGTGATGACTTCTACTGTGTCTTTAATGTTGGAGAGTTCACAGTGCACCATGTACACAACAATTATTTGACCACAATTGCATTATGTGACAAAGTCAACATGAAATTGGCTGCAAACTCCTCTGTGTATTTTGCTATATTAACAGTTAAACTGATTTGATGCAGATAAAGTTAAAACCAAATTTGGAATAGTTTGGCTAGCTGTCACAGTAGCTGACTGGAAGTTTTCATACAAAGGCAGACGAAAAAGCAGCTATAAGCTTTTATTGTGAGTGTTGGCTAATGTTGAGCTGTCCATTTCGCTGTTTTGGTTTGCTCTCACCACTCATAGTATTATTTTTGGCTGCAAAAGGCAGCTATGCTCATAAAGAAAGTTCTAAATATCCACTTTTTACTTATCTGCTCAGCAGACAGTTTGCTACCAGCTGGTGAACAACATGACTCCAAATCAAGGATGTTGCTCACAAACTACTGCTTAACGCTTGTTTCTACTACTCCTTAAAGTTGTTTTTTTAATTATTTACTCACGGTCTCTTATCGATCTGTATGTATGTCTTGCCTTTGACCCTGTTAGGTTCCATGAGATGCAGCTAACTCTAGCTCAGAAGGACCAAGACATTGCATTCCTTCGCTCCATGTTGGGAAAACTATCTGAAAAGTTAGATCAACTAGAGAAGAACCTGGAGCTCAAATTCGGTGAGACGAGTACAGTCAGTCTGTCTTTATTTTATTTGCTTAACAGGTCAGCAATTGATGTCTTGCTCAAGACTTCTTGGCAGTAGACCTACACCAGAGCACCAGATACAAAAACATGCATCTTGTGGTAATTGCTTGTCAGGATGCACAGATCCAGTCTGATGACTGATTCATCGTAATGTCCTGTTTTCATAGCACATCTCAACCTTGCACTCCATACCATTTAGGATTCTTTCTGTGACATTGTGTATTTCAGATGTGTTGGATGAGAACCAGAGTAAACTGAGCGAGGACCTGATGGAATTTCGTAGAGATGCCTCCATGCTTAACGTAAGTATTTGTGCAGGTTTAAAAGAGACAAATACGTGCATCTGTGTGTTATTGAGTAAAGATTTGAAATTGAAAATCCCAAAAAGGATTGGAATGGGTATGTTAGGATTTGCGTTTTTAATTAAATTAACTTAAAAAACAAGAAAATGGAACATCTATTGAAATATGTTGTATATGTTTCTGCAGGATGAATTGTCCCACATCAATGCCAGGCTCAACATGGGAATCCTGGGCTGTAAGAATCTTGGGTCATTTTTGTCTCAATCTGTTCTCCCCTCTTTCCTTAATAATTGTCCCCTCTCCCACTGGGGGACAGCGTTTGTTAAACCTTTTTTGAAAAATCAGCACTTTTTTGAACCTTTACATTTTTGGGGGATTTTGAAATGCACATTCTACCTCTGACTTGCTTTCTCTGGCTGGTCCTTTTCCCTTCCTTTTCCGACTTCCTTCCTTCCTCCCTTCCTTCCTTTACTTCTGTGCCTTACTTTCACCTACCTTCCCTCACCAACCTCTGTCTGTCTCTTCCTTCCACGTCTCCATTTATACCTTCCTGCTTGCCTCCCTTTGTCTTCCTCCACACACTCCACCTTCATTTAGTTTCCAAAGAAAAACACGGTCTTTCCCTCTCTGTGTCTGCGTGTAGCGTACGACCCCCAACAGATCTTCAAGTGTAAGGGGACATTTGTTGGCCACCAGGGTCCCGTGTGGTGTCTGTGTGTCTACTCCACTGGAGACCTGCTCTTTTCTGGCTCCTCAGATAAGACAATCAAGGTAACTCATCAAATACATGCGCGCGCATAAACAGGAAATATGGACCACACCCTTCTGCTCTGGCGCAATTTCTTTCCAAAGCCTTGATGCATTGCATCCAAAAAAAAAACAAACCCTTGGCCTCCTCGGTCATTT
>CAAKHG010009057.1:23886-55583 GCA_901007715.1 Dactylopterus volitans
TTAAATGGGAACTACACAAGTGCCACTTGGTGAGGGAAGTGTGCAGTGTTCGTGGAGGGGTCGAGAACGTGTAAAATGGCTGATCTGCTCGGAAACTAAACATGCCAGTGATTCAGTCCTACCCGTTTACGTCACGAGCTCAAACACACTCGAAGATATTACCATACAATACCATGCATTCACTCTATTGTTCCACTTGCAGGAGATTCACAATGGCCAGAACATATTTTTGATCCGTGTGTTTCACATAAAAGGCCCATTCAGCAGTTTGACATGTGGGTGTAGTAACAGCGACTTCTACAATGTCATCGCTGCCTCCACCTTCCACATCCAGGTAAGGACGTGCGGAGCTCTATGCAGTCAATGAATGATTCTTAGGTCAACAATAAAAGGGTTCTAAAGCTGCATTTGTCTGCGTCTCTTCTTTCTTAGTTGTTTCATATTGTCACACTTGATGATGGATTCACCCCCGGTTTCAACATTTCTGCGCTCTAAAGAAAATAAAAATATAGACTCCCTATGGATTCCTCTGTTGTCCCATCTGTTATACAGTAATGGCTTAAAGTGGAAACAAACAAGTTTTTGCTCTGACATATAATCATGTTGCAAAAATAAATGCTGACCTAACATTTTAATGGTTCTAGAATAGTGACACTATCAGAGTTTTCAATGGTTTTACAGTTTATTGCATGTTCTTGAATGGAACACAGTATAATTTACTTCAGAATAATGATCAGTTGAAGCAAAAATCTTGTCTGTTGCCACTTTAAATACATAAAACTTAATTTTTTGTGCTTCAACAAATTTAACAAAAAAAAAAAAAAACACAGTTACAGTTTCGTACCACAAAACTTTGGGATTTGGGAGCACCTTTTGAGGGTTTACCCCAAATTTAGAAGATTTAGATTAACTCCCCAAAAGACTTTGCCAGTCTATTCATTACAGGTTATTCCTCACTCGAGGATTTAATGTTGTGCACAGTTTCTATTCACCCTTATCTGGTTAGGTCACAGTGGAAGCCACATTTCTTCCAGGCATCCCCATCCACATTTAAATGCCATCTGTAGTTACTCTCAGCATTGCATAAGAACAGTGGCTGTAGTTTGAGCTTTTCATCGTCCCTACGTTGCAAGGGAAACTGAAATCTTGCAACCTTCCCTCAAAATGGTGCCTGGGGATTATAGCTGAATTTCACAAAAACAGACAGACCACATTGTTATTAACATTAGACTGAAAAAAATCACACAGCACTCTTAGTGTCCCTAGATGCGCAGTATACGTGTTTGGCAAACCCCAAGTTGCAAAAGTGAACATGTAAAATGTACAGGCAGCCAGAAAATGGCGTCGCGTCATGTTGGCGTTGTGTGAGTTCAAATCTTAAACAAACCAAACTCAGAGCCAACACATGTACAGAATTACTCATCTATTTTTTTTTTCCACATCTATTTATTTCAAGATCTTTTGTCTATTCCTTATGGAGTGGATCCTCTCCCTGACTTGTCTCGCTTCTTCTTCTAATAGAGGTGGTTTTGCCATGCGTTGCCTCCAGCTTCAAAGAACCAATAAAACAGAGAAATCATAACACGTTCAGCTTTACCTCCCCCACAAGCACAGCACATGAGGCAGGCTCAGAGAATGCTATAGGGCGGGAACGAGCTTCGACAGCAATGTTCCCAGCAGACTGGTCACTGATATTTTCCAATACAATGTTGAAGGATATGAAACCATTTCTCCATCTATATTTTCAAGCAAACAAGTAAAGCTTCAACTCCAAACCGAGGTCAAGATTAAAAAAAATAAAAATAAAAACTCAACTGCGTATGAAAGATGAACACATTGTTTTTATATAAAGCTGTTTACCAGGGCATCTGCCCTTCAAAATAATGTGAAACAAGGAATCGCTGGAGGTGATTGATTTTTTTTTTTTTTTCCACCCAAATGGTTGCACCTGTCAGGGATTCTGATGGAAATACATTTGTGTAGCCTCTCGACCACAGGCCTCAAAGAATGTTGGCGAGCGCCGACAGTGAAGAATGTTTCCCACTATTGCTGATTAAGAGACAGCAAGCAATAGATAAATCATTGGAGGACTGCTGCTCTCGATCCACAGCTTCTCAAAGGCCACCTCGGCCATCTGTTAGCAACTCCCCCTCCACCCACCCACCCTTCAACGCACATTTAATGTCCCACCCTGTTGTTGCCTGCAGAGCAGCATGGGGCCACAGATGTCAGGAAAGGCCAGAGGGACTGTAAACGCATTGATCAGCCAGAGATAGACAGTCCAAAGCACCTGTAATGAGCTTCAATACCGGTGACTGAGAAAACCACAAACCCTGAGACACTGGAAACCCGCGGACGTGGACGAGTGTCTCTCTCCTGTCATGAATTCATGCTGAGAGAAGCGTGCTTCCGCTGGCATAATGAGGAAAACCAAGACCGCCTGAATGGCTCAGCACAACAGTTTATCCATCAGGAGGAGACAACACACAGCAATTCTGAACACTAAATCAAGTGCATCTACCATACACAGTTCTTCGATAACAACAAAAAACTGAGTTTTATTTTGATGTAAACCACAGTTAAAGCACATGAAAATGCGTAAAAGTCCAGCCGCACTTACAAACTACAGCATGCGCCCTCCTCGCCTCATAAACAGCCAGTCATGTCACTTCATAATGCACCACCTGATTTAGGCTGCAGTTTTCGACATCCTCACTAATGATCACAAAAACAGGCTTATATTATCAACCAATTACTCATGAATGAAGCGTTTTTAATGTAACAATTCTGTTGAAGCATCTGGACTCCTGGCAGCAGCATCGGGGCAAGTTAATAGTTCCATTACAGCTTGGCAGGTTGGCTCTCAAGAGGAATCAAATGTTACTGACTGATTCGCTCTTCTGCTGCTCAAAGCAGCTCCTGAATAACACCCATCTGCTTCTTACCCCATGCTGTTGTGGCTGATGATGCGCAGTAAGCCCTGCACAGGTGACCAGAGATCGGGCAGTCAGGAGAGCAAATGTTAAAAAGTTTTATTCCAAACTGAACATAAAGGAGAACTGTGGGGGGTTTTTTTTGTTTTTTTTTTTGACCTACGCTTAATTTTCTGTTGGGTTTAAGTCAAAAACAGCTGATTCAAACAGAAATTCACTAACTCAAATTGTACAAATTGTAAAGGCCACTGAGGCAATGTAATTTGTGATTCTGTGCTATACAAATAAAGCTGACCTGACTTGACAATATAGTATGTTTTTCAGCCGAGGCTCAGTCCAGTCATGAGATCATGTGAGTTATCGTTGCACTGAGGGAGACCTCAAAGACGAGGCCCTGAACGCAGCACAGACGCGCCTCACGACGCATCGCTGTGCTTGAATGGATCACCCAAACATTAACCAGCTTTTGTCGGCTGCCTCGCTGAGGTACTCCCTGGATTGTGGCTCTGGTGACAGAGAGTGTAATTATCTCTGCGGGTGGTTTGGTTCTCTGCCAGCAAAGCGCAGCACACAAGCAGAGTGGATGCAGGGCAGAAAATGAGCTGAAGAACCGTAAACGGGACTGTATGTTTCTAAAGCTTCATGTTCTGTAGGTTCTTCTGCATGTCTTTGGCGCGAAGAAGACCTCAGCACACTTGATCAGCGTTATTCTGATAACCCAAAGCTCCGCACACATGAAGGAACATGTTATCATAGGATTTAATGAGTGTCAGCCAAAGCACTATTTCCATATTTATCTTTGAAAGAAAAGGTGCATTTAACTGATGCTCCTGAGGCTGAGCTGCTTTCCCATTGAAAGTCCATTTGCTCATTTGTTGTCCTGCATCATCATTATTGATCAATTGATGTCTGAGCTTTAGAGCTGCCTCTGAAGGACTTTGAAGTTTTGTCAACCGATCGTTTCAGTTCAATGACGCTTGAGACCACGAGAGGTCCGTTAAGCGCCGTAATGAAAAGCTTAGTGACATAATTTCGACCCAGCAAACTCCATCTCCTGATGAAGATCACGTGATGCTACTGAAAACTGAGGACAGGCTTCTATAACCGAGATTGTTTTTGGCACCTGCGAATGAATATTCCCATAAATCCGTTATAATTTTAAAGCTAAAGCAATGTTGCTATGCGAGTTTAACAATGCAATGTGCCTTTTTCACAGTAGTTATTTTGACATGTGAAAAAAAATGGCAAGTGCACCTAAGTTCATTAATAATGGCTGCATTCACTTTAGCTGTGCTACTTCCAAGGCCTTACAGATGGATATGTTTGCGCTCTGGAGCACTAAAACGGAAAGGACCAATCATTTTCGGAAACTTTTGACCTCACGGCAGGAAAATGTTAATTACACCATTAACGACCAGAATCCATTTACCGTTGTCAGGGTTCATTTGAAGAGCACATTTATAACCAACGAAATTATTTGCATGAAAATGAAAACGGCATCTCAAATTGTGTCCACATTAATGTGGGAATATCATAGTGACTAACACATGGTGGAGTTAATGTCAGACCTCGCAGCTGAGTACACCTGCAGCGTCACTGCAGTCAAGACCCATAGTCAAGCGGTTGCATTTTCTCGAGTGTGATGTCAATACCGCCACCATCCTGGAGCCAAAATGCACCTGGCTGGCTTTGAAATTGTGAACACTGAGCCCTTGATGATTGTTGTCAAACATCATCAGAAGTCTGCAAAGTTGCTGAATAAAAGGGTTTCCATGGAGATCAGTTACAATCCCCCACCCTGCAGCCCAATTACATCTAAGTCTATTTTCTGACCCATTTTAATGGTCTAATATTAGCAACTTATGCATGATGCTGGTTGTGCACATTCACTTCAGAACCTTTGTTGTAAATGCTCCGTGCGCGATGAAGTTAAGTGTCTCCAGCGGATCCAACTCATAATTACAAACAAACTGACACACAGCAGACTATAAAAATGAAGCATAAAAAGACAAAGTGCAATAAAGTCAATAAAACAAAAGAATCACAGTCAGGGGAACTAAAGGCGTTCACATGCATGAGCAGACACAAGGATAAGATTCAAAAGGAAAAACACCAGGATGGATGATTTTCACATTAAACTCAACTTGGGTTGTTGATGGACAAAAAAAAAAAAATCCAGACAAATTTATCAGATTGTAACAAAGAAAATGAAATCATGTAACCAGTTACATTTTTTTCTATCAAACAGGCCAACAATTATCATTCTATTTTCTTAGTGGTTTGGTGGCGTTCGTAAATCGCTCATTACTGATTACCGCGCGCCTCCTAGCGTCCCAAGCCCGCGCGTCATTTACGCAGCAACGGCCCGCGACGGAACCCGGCGCACGTGCGCGCGCAGGAAAAAAAAAAGAAAAAAAAGTTTAAAAGCAAAGTTTGACCATCGCTCATTCGCCGACAGCTGCGGCGCGTTCACGCATCGGCAGGTCCGGAGATGTCGGCGCCGTCTCCGCGGTCCCGCGGGCGGAGGGAGAAGTTTGATTTCGTCTCCTGAAAAAAAAAAAAAAGCGCAAAATGGCGAGGTGAGTAACGCTCGGCTCGTGCTGTTGAAACGTTACCTGTTGTCCCGCAGCCATTTGGAATCTGTGCGTTTTAGAATCGTGGCGTTGAAAGAGTCGTCGGTTTTTTTGGGTGCGTGCGTGCGTGAGCGCGCGTGTTTGTGGGTGTGTGAGCAAACTTTGGTGCGATTGTGCTTTGGCGTTTCTGTGCTTCCATCGATGCGTCACCTGAGGGACAAGTGGTGACGCCGTGATTTAATTCAGCGACTTTTCACGTTTAATTCTATTAGTTTGTTGTGTTGCGTGTCTGGTTTTTTTGTCAGCTATCGGGAAGAACGGTTCTTTTTGAGATCAAGACTTCTTTTGTTTGACCAAAGACAAGTTTGGCATTTTGGTGTTTCGTGTGTTTGTAGGTGATGTTATGATTTGCCTTTAGCGACCATTAAACCATAAGGCCTTTGTTGTTTCCTGTGGTGGAAACGTGTCCAGGTGGGTGAACCTAAATTTATTTAAATAGAATGCCTATGCGGAAATATTAAAGATATCAAAAATGTAACTCGCGTTTATGGGTTTTGAAAGTAATACTGACAACTTACGCCTATGCAAATGTGTGTTTTTTTCATGATGGAGTGTTGCAGCCTCGTTATTACTATAAACAGCATTTAATGTTGCTGCAGATTCAATTTGAGCTCATTTTAACTTCTTTTTTCCTTGAATAAAGATCGTGCGTTTTATGCTATCAGTTTAATTTGTAACTAGTCAGATTTTGCACCAATATTCCTCTCTGAAGGAGACTGGAGCAGAAGACGACGTAGAAATTGGAAATACCCAAGTAAACTAGAAAACTAAATTCACTTTTGTAAGGACGCCATTTCCATTATTGTTTATTTGCACATTAAAGAGCACTTACAGTATATCTAAATGTGCAATTTCACCTTTTTAGGTTCAGTTTTTAGAGTAAAGAATTGTCTTTTGTTGCAGCTATTGGCTTTTTCTTTCTTTTTTTTCTTTTTAAATCTCAGTATTTTTTGCTGAAATGAATCCCAAAGAGCAAAAAGACTTGGGTGGGCGGGGGGCAAAGGGGGTTATTTCCTTTAGAGGGCGGATACACTGAGGAATGAAGGCGAAATACGTTGATTCGTGAAAAGTAAATGACCCAGTTGAGTTTCTATGCACCCTACCTGTTTATATGTTTCCTTTTAGCAGTGGGCTTTTTATTATCATTATTATTATTTTTCAAATAGGACTCGCCTGTGAGAAGAAAGCACGTTGGACAAGCTCCAAGGCAGCAGAGAGAGAGAGAGACAGAAAAGCGGGAGAAAGCCCGGAATGATACGGCCAGTGTAACACAAATTAATCTGATTAAAGAATTACAGCATTCCTTGGCAGAGTCCCACAGGGTCGTTCAGGCAGAAATGCAGGTCGGCATGAATGCTGTGACACCGAAAGTTCTGCTCGCCGGTGTGTTTGTGCTCCTATCAGCAGGCAAAAACTCTGCTTTCAAAATTTCGTTTTATTTACATGTCGGTTATTAAGAGCCGCTTTCTTTACGTGAGTCATGCATGAGCCGTCAGGTGGGGCAGGGCGGGTTAATGAGTGACGACCGCGGGCAGAGGGCAGGTACAGGATACGACACCATAACAGCGGAGAGAAGCGCCGTTAACCCAGAGGTGGTCAAGGCTGGACTGAAACCTACAAAGAGGTCAGAGTTCAAAAGGGCGTCCTCTTCCGCTTAGTGAGTTCAGATTATTTTTACTTGTCAAAATACTTGTATTTTCACTGTTTTAAGTTCTTTAAAGTTGAACATAATCAGTCAAATATATATATATATATATATATATATATATATATATATATATTTTTTTTTTTTTTAAGTTGGGCGCGCTCGTCGTGATTTGGCAACCGGGGTCTGTGTGGCTGCATTTTTCTCCTTAAACAAAGGGCGACTGTACTTGAGCCATTTGTGTACCCTGATAAAGGTCAGGTTTGTGTGTGTGTGTGTGTGTGCGTACCTGCTTGCCTGCGTGTGTGTGTGTGTGTGTGTGCGCGCGCGTGTCCTCAGGTGTCGCATTGTGTTTCAGTTCAATCCGTGGTAACGTCAGTCTTCTCGTCATGGATATCTTACTCCGCCCTCCACAGATGAGCGTCTGTCCATAGTCGAGCTCGGACAACCAGCCGAACCCCCACCCCCCCACCCGACCGGAGTCTTTTCCTCTCTCAACGAGTTGCTACCTGGGGCCGCTGTGGGAGCTGGGGTCACCATGGAGACAGTGGTGATCGTGGCCATTGGGGTGTTGGCCACCATTTTCCTGGCCTCCTTCGTTGCCCTGGTGGTGGTGTGCAGACACCGCTACTGCCACCCTCACGACCTGCTGCACCACTTTGACTCCAAGTCAGTGAATCGACACGCAACTGCGAAACGTTTGCTTTGGATTCCTGTTTCCCTTTTAAAAGAGTTGATATTACGTGCGAATTATTTGTAATCATGCCATCTCTCCTGCCACATTTGTAACTGCCTTTTTAGTGGTTAGTCGTGCAGCATGCAGGAAAACAAGAGTGGTGGTGATGATGTTTTCTCATGAGGTCCTAAAAGCCTGTAAGCAATTTGTTCGTGTCGGGGATTGATGGATGATCACCTCCGCCAAACAGATTATGTTTTTACCCACAAATATTTCATTTACAAAAGCATAAGCCCAAGAAAAAATTAATCAATTTTTTGGTCTTGCAAAAAAAAAAAAAGCTTTTATTTTTTATATTTAATGGCTTCGTTGGATTTGTTTGGTTCTCGGAGTCCTTAAAAGTTTTCTTGAGCATCTATTAAGGGATGCATATTTTTTGTATTAGGTCATATATTCAGGCTTTGATAAATATAGACAATCTAAAAAATAATCAATTAAAACACACAATTATGAGCTATGTTATGATACAAATATAATTATGGTTGTTAAAAAGTCATGTTTTACTGACTTTATTTTATGTCTCTATCGACACAAATTGTTGAGTAGCATTAAAGATGAGGATAACTTATAACTTGAGGATTGCGGTGCGTCAAGTTTGGTGTAGTAGAGATTTGTGATATAAAACGATTTCTTTTTCACAAATATTTGCCGTCTAGCGTTTTATTCCCCTCAGCTAAAAAGAAAATCCCATTAGAACCCTATATTGCCTGATGATATCCAGCTACTCAACACCATTGTTCTGTCCCGCCTCCGCTTTTCATGTGACGCTCCACAGACCTACAGTGGATCTGATTGGAGCCATGGAGACCCAGAGCGAGCCATCAGAACTGGAGCTGGATGACGTGGTCATCACCAACCCTCACATCGAGGCCATCCTGGAGAACGAGGACTGGATAGAGGATGCCTCGTATGACGTTGCTGGCATGACATATGACAAAATAGTCATAGTTTAGACAAACCATTTGAATATTTTCTTTTTGTCTTTCTGCCACTTGCCATTCATCCAAATTCTGTCTTTCATCAAACAGCGGTCTGGTTTCTCATTGCATCTCGATCTTGAAGGTAACTGACCTGCTCCTGCAATCACTTTAATAATCATTTTCTCGGTGACGGATTGACGCTAACGCAATCAGTTTCGTACAGATCTGCCACACTTTGACTGAAAAGTTGGTGGCCATGACAATGGGCTCAGGCGCTAAGGTCAAAGCCCCGGCCAGCCTGAGTGACATCATCACTGTGGCCAAACGCATCAGCCCGAGGTAGCATACAGTACGATTCACCACGGCTTCTCGTAGCTAACTCAAGCTAACCTGCCTCTTGACATCTTCACGCTTTTGTCCGTCAGAGTGGACGACGTGGTCAGATCCATGTACCCTCCGCTGGATCCCATCCTCTTGGATGCCAGGTAATCACATCTCCCCACCCCATTATTGAAATAAAGCATAAGCATGACTTTAATAGATTAAAGCAAAAATGTGCTGCTCCGTTGATTGATTAGGTGTCTTCATTGATTTAATATCCTTTGAGATGTGCAGAGATATGATAGTCAAGATAATGCAAACAGGAAATTGATGCTGTCAGGAAAATCAAACGAAGCCTCGGCAGCGACCTGTACACTGAAATTAAAGAGTTCATTTATTTTTGAACAGGGGTTGCATGAGGTACTGATGTGTAGTCGGTGTATTAGCTGTAGCATATAATGCTCCTCACACTCTTAAGTTTGGAGTCACTAGAAACCGGAATGAACTGCGGTGGGACTAAAGCTAAACACATTTTTGAAAAATTCAGGATTTCATATTGTCTTAAAAATTTTAAAAACGTTTTAGATTGTTTAAAAAAAAAAAACAGCATCTAACAGCAAGTTAAATGGTTAAAATGTTCAAAATGTAGCAAATACTTAACAAAGAGATGTTTAAGGTTCAGAAAATATGAATAACCGAATAATAATGTAATGAAAGAATCTGCTGTACATATACAGTATATAAACAGTTTTTGACCTACCAGGTAGCTCTTGACCAATCAGCCAATTAAACCCTCCAGTCAGAGAAGAATGAGCAGCTTCAGTGGACATTTTACTAATTTTATTCTAGAGGAAATAAACTCTCTGCAGCCTTGCTCAAGGGTAGTTCAGCCTTGTTGAGAGCGGTGCATTTCCCCCAAACCCCTTAGTGATTTACCAGATTTATAGACGTGCTGGATCTGTAGAGTAAATTCTGGAAGCAAATACCAAAAGCATGAACTAGAAACAGGACTGAGTTGTGGTGTCACAATTGGGTTTTTTTTGTGGAACCTCTCGAAGTTATGATATGCATATAAATAAACAGCCACATTATCGGAAAAAAATATCTGTTCACTGTTTTCCAAACATTCAATTTGGCACATCTGTAATATTGAAACTGAAATAACAACGTGTTATTCAAGCCAAGGTTGTGCTGAATAAAATGATACCAAAGACACGAGCCAGAAATAGACAACACCGAGGGCAAAGCAAAATGCCAGAAAATGGCTCAGACTCTTATACAATCTGAAAATTGTTTTCAGCGACCGGAAAGATTCTTTTCAAACTCAGCAAAATAAAAGGAAAAAAAAAAGTTTTTGGATCTCACTTCTTCTTGGTTTTCAACCCAACAGCAGCGGCAAGACCATCCACCCTGTTCACTGTGCTCTTCTCCATCAGGGCCACTGCTCTCCTCTTGTCGGTCAGCCACCTGGTGCTCGTCACCCGCAACGCCTGTCACATGTCCGGCAGCATGGACTGGATCGACCAGTCGCTCCACGCGGCCGAGGACCACATGGTGGTTTTGCGGGAGGCGGCGCTGGCCTCCGAACCGGACCGAAGCATACCCGGAGCGGACGCACAGAGAGAGCAGGCCATCTAGACCAAACACAGACCAAACAAAGAGCAGCAGCAGCGGGGCGAGGAAATGTTTTCAGATGTTTCTGTTAAGTTCTTCACTCTGTGTCGCCAAATCCAGCCACCTGTGAGCAGTGAGTTGGCTGCGCTGATGATTCCTTCATTTTCACATCACCCATAGTTTTTTTTTTTGCATGTGCTGTTTGCACTCAGGCGTCTGTAGTCGACAATGCTGTTTGCAACCAGGTTGGCCGGCATGGCAGTTTACAATCGAGTGTGCGGCATGAGAGACACGAGCACCCGGGTGTCTGTAGCCAGCGATGCTTTTTGTACCCAGGCACATGGGAAAACTATGTCCAAAAGGCTTTCTGTCAGAAAGTGTTTTTGTAAGGAGAGTCTTTCAAACTCTTGCTTGATCTTGTGAAAAGTTCCCAGGCTGCCAAACCAAACCTAACCAAACTGCGAAAGAAGCAATGGGAAGCACTTACATAGGTCAATTAAGTATAAAAATCACAGGTCAACAAGTGTTTAAACATTCATTCACCACAAACACGCCACAGGGTTGTTGTTTTTTTTTTGTGGAGATAATGACCGTCGCCAAGTACAAATAGCAAAGTAACTGCCATATAACTTTTTTTTTTTTTTTTTAAATTTCCAATATTTAACTTGTCTGAACACCAGTACCGCTGCATTCACCACAGCTATAAAGGAATAACTGTAACATAGATGTCCGACTCTCAGGTGACTTTAGTCAGGCAGCTCATGTTTTTCAGTCAGACTGCTCGGAGTGGAAGGCCTCTTGGAAATTTCCTCTTAAGTGCACCATCACCCAGCAGTGGGCCTAAATCCAATTTCACCAATACTGCACAGTCACATGGAGGCTTAGTCAGCTAATCCATCCAGAGGAAAATAACACCCAGTTAGCCAGCGAGCTCAAGGAGGCTCCTTTTCAGCGGACCAATGGAGGACTAGTCTGACTTATTTACAATTTGCAAGGGTCAGTGTGACTTGGGGATTATCAGAAACCTCCCTCAGGTACTTTTAGAAATCACTGATGTGTGGAGCTCCCAGCGCAGCGTTGCTTTTAGCCAAGTCAGCAGCGGCGAAGACCTTTCTCCAGATGAGTTCATCCGTTTTGTCCCAGTCTTGCATTGTGTGAAGAACCCGTGTTTTTGACCCCTCAAGTCAATGTGCAACAATAAGTCAAAAAGGAGACGCTTGTTTGTTTGTTTTTTAATTCTGACACCAAAAAGCTTAAAAAAAAGAAGCTGTAGCCGCCATTTCAATCTAAATGATGCCAGGGATCAGACAAATACACAAATATCGAGTAGACGTTTTCAGTAGCTGTTAAGAGTCCATGTTGCACAATCGAGATTTTTCGCAGCGCTGGCAGCACATGGGCGAGTAAGAACCGCATTTGAATAGTGTTGATTGAGGTGAATCGGATTGAGCATGTTGTTATGGGCCACAGGGATGTTATTGGAGCATGTCTACCTGCTCCTCCATGCGTAGTTAATCGTAAATCCCCAGGGAGGCCTAATAAGGCAGAACCTGGAGCCAGAATGAACAAATGGGCTCCGCCTGCAATACACATGGCACAAACCTTTGTACGGACAAATCAACACTGTAAAATACACATCTGAGATCCTGCTGTCATACACACACACACACACGCACGTCTGGTGACGATCAAGAACAAGTTTTTGTCGTGTCGCAGGAACTTGCAGAGGTGCGAGGACCGAGAAGGAAGCATTTAGAATGTTGTTAACCTTGTTTTTTTTTCTTGTTTACATTGTTTATTAGAATATTTTGTAAGCACTCTTGTTCTCGTTCTTATTCCACCATTTGTTACTGATGTCCCTCCTTTTACTTCCTCACACGCCTTTATATCTTTCAGTGATTTGTACAGGGAAAAAAATGAAGCTTCATAAGAAAATGTGCCTTTTTTTTTTTGCTATGAACAATAGCTACAGAGTTAATCTACGTCTGAATAAAAAGTCCACACACTAATTTGACATGAATAAAAGTGAATTTTCCTTCTTTTTATTACATGGGGTGCAGTCCTTTGTGTGACAACAAGGTGCTAATAATTCCCTGCCATCATCTCCTCCCAGTAGAGGAGGAAGCCAGCGCTGCAGCACGTCACTCAGCCTCCGCTTGTTCTCGCTGTCTAGCAAAGCAGCCCTTTGTTTTTCTTCAGGTCTCTTTGCTGCCAGCTTGGGAGGGAGGCGTATTCATCTCTCCTCATTTCCAAAATAGCCTGAAACATAATTGCAGTGATTTATTTACCGTGAGCACCATAGAAATCAATTTTAATGTTGAAATAAAAAGCTTTACGTTGAAGCTTGATATTAAATTTCCTCTTCCAATTAATGTTTAGATGTTAACCCCTGACTCATAATCTGAGTAACACTACAGCCTGCTGGCTGAAAGATGCAACTTCATGCATCTTTACCTACCTGGAAGTCCTGGTCGGACAGGTAGACCTCCAGCTGCTGGGGGTCCACCCCTTCAGGTAAGGGGTTTTGCAGCAGCCGCTCCAGAGGGTACTGGGTTTTCATGAGCTGGGCCAGGGCGTCCTGCACCAAGGTCAGCTTCAACCGGCCTGCATCGCCCTGACACACACACACACACACACACACACACACACACACACACACACACAAGAAGCTGAGTAAAACTATTGATCATTGGATAAAATGTCAATGATTGGTAATTTTTATTTAATTCTGATGTTTGCTTGTATGTTTTTTTCTCTAGGAATTTGCTTGTTTTATCTATCTATTTTATCTGCTGAGTTCTTGAGTATTTTTGGTATCAGACATTTGTCCAGGGCACCGTTCAAAGACCACCAATAAATCTGTCATCCACCTTGAAAAACTTTTTTACAAAGATGAAAACTAGAGACTCTTATCTTCGTGAGTTTCATAAACAGTTTTTTGTAAAGTTCTGTTTCAGTGATTTACAACACGTTGCTTTTTTTAATTAAAGATAAAATAGCAACTATAATATGAATATAATATAAAAGGTTATGTTCTGTGAATCAGTGGTAAGAAACCTGATTGGATTCACAATTTGTTCCCAAGGATAGTGGCTTGTTTATTCACCAGAGCTCATTCAAGATTGATTTGAAAAGTTCTCATCTCATCGTCTTCCGCTTATTCCGGTTACGTGTCGCAGTCGTGCTGGAGCCGATCCCAGCTGACAAGGGGTGAACGGCGGGGTACACGAGTCGCCAGCTCATCGCAGGGCCACATGAAGGACAGACAACCACTCACACTCGCGCACACACACCTACGGGCAATTTAGAGTAGCCAATTAACCTCAGCATGCTTTTGGAGGTGGGAGGAAGCTTGAGTACCTGGAGAGAAGCCACGCAGACACGGGGAGAGCATGCAAATTTGAAAAGGTATGCTTGAAGAATTTTTTTTTATTGTTATTACCTCTATCTTGATATGGGTTTATATATCTGAACTGATGGAACTTGATGCCAGAACTTTCAATATGATTCAGCTGAGTATAGAAAGCTTCACTTGAGGTTAATATGACAACTTAATTCTAACTTCTAACTGAAGTTCTTTTAGGGGTAAATGAGACATAAAACCTGCATGCTGCCATACCTGTGTGTGGGGTCGCTGGTTCCTCTCCCAGCGAGGGAAGACATTAGTGAAGGTGAGAGGTTCGGAACCCTCACTGATGAGGTACGCCTGCGGTGGCCGTCTTGGGTTCATTTCTGGGATACAGCGATAAATTTCAAACACATTGACCACCAGGGCCTTTATTTCTGAGCATCATCTGCCAGGACGGGGTCCCGTTACCTTTGCAGTACTGCAACGCCGTCTGCATGGCACACTTCCTCTCATCATGCCAGCGGCTCCAGGCTGAAGCAGAGATCTCCGTCTGCTCCGGCTGATTGGTCTGCCACAGGTAGACCTCCAGACGATTGTCCAACAGGAACAGAGCTGGAAGCCAGATCAGAAAGATAAACGATAAATCAATCAGATAAACTTTGACTATGATGCTCCTGCAGGATGTTTGGGTTTTATCTGCAGGAGAAAAAAAAACTGAAATAAGCATAGTGCAATATGTAAAAATAAGGAAATTCTGATATTGCGTCGATGACACACATATGATAATACTGTCTAAATAAATCAGCACTCAAAAGAGACAAACAATAAACACAGTTAAGTTTGTGAACATAAATATACTCCATCATGATGAATTTGACTGATATTTCTAAAAGAAAATATTGCAATGATATAGTTAGGATGAGGTATTTTGGCCACAATAACTGTGTGGTGAAAAACAGGCCTAGTCTGAAATAAACTTTTTAAACACTTTTCTAATAATGACATAAAATAACAACAATGCGATATCATAATTATTAAATTTTAACATATTATGCTCGAAATTATTTTTAATGTAATGATTTTTATTCTGTAAAATGTCTTTGATTGCAATAAAAAGTAACTTTTAGACAAAATAGCGTCAATAATGAACTAAAATTCGATTATGAAAAATAATTGTTATATTTCAATAACTTTTTGGTTTTAAGTGTTGCCTCACTTAACACATGTAATATAAGAAAACAACAGCTGCAAATCATTCGTCTTAAGTTTGTGTAAAAAATAAAAAGAGAAAGTTTTTAAAGTAGTTCAGTGTTATCGTGAGCTGTGTTGAAGTGTTGAGTCTGTCTCACCTGGCTGTGGTACAGAGGAGAGGCTCTCCTGGTTGAAGGGCATCGCCATCACAAGCCCCGGCAGCCGTGATGGACTCTGCAGCTCCTCGGCCAGCAAGCTACCAGTGGAGGCACTCAGGTGGAAGAGGCGAGGTGTGAAGTTATACTTTCCTGGATCTGGCGGTGTACAGATTACATAGCTTCCGATTATCAGCTAAACATTTGCTGGGTTATGGATTGAACTTTCAAGTGCGTGTTGTGAACCTTGCAGCATGCAGTCATAAGCCTTCCTGTCCATCTGTCCCAGTGCTGTCCAGAAGTCTGCAGGCTCTGAACCTTCTTCCACCTCCTGCACCCTCAGCGGGCTGCTTTGGCTGAGACCCAACTCTGGTGGACAACTATCACACGCGAGCATAAATTTGAAAATGATCGTCTCTTGGGTGTTAAAAACTGGGTGCAACAGTCAATCCAAAATATGAAACTTGCATTTGAGTGAGACGCTCCACTGCCCTCTTTGCCACTTCCCTGGAGCTGATGTGAGCTTTACAGCCAGTCCAGAGGTACAGCATCCCCTGCTGGCTGTTTATCAGGACAAGCGAGCCCCGGGAACGCAGACCTGCACAGCTGCAATCAACTTCCAACAATGAGCCCTCCTCCGGGAGCTCGCCACGCACACAGAACAACCGCCACTCTGCATTGGATGGAATAGTTTGAGGAGGTTACATGGACAAAGGAGAGGAAAACTGGAAAAATAAGACCCACAATGAATTTACTGTACCTGCATTAGTGGAAGCCCCCTCTCTCTGGCCCCTGTGGATGACCAGACCGCCCTGGAAGAGCTGCAGGAAACAAGGAGGCTCCTTCCCCTGAGGAACCACCACCTTCAGAAACAACACCACAGGCTGTAAATAAGACTAGTCCAACAGAAAATGTGCCCAGCAGAAGTCCAACATTCCACATTCTCATTTTAAGGACAAACAAACAGGAGGGGACACATTAAAGCAGCGATTGTCTTCACTCGTCTTACATTGAATGAGGAGATTTAGCACTTAGCATTGGAGTAAATAAAATTTATTTCTAGAGCATATTTAAACAGCTTAAGCCAATCAAGAGAACACACAGAAAGAACACAGAGCAGTGACACTTTGGACGATCTGCAGGAACATTATTGAAGAGCTAAGCAAAGAGTGTTGCAGTAGCTTAGCTGCGGCATGATACAACTCGTATTATTTTGTTGATGTTATTATAATACCGCCATATAAAAAAACAGTCCCATCCACTAACAGAGGAGGCAGGGTTTCTCTTCTGTACTGCAGCCAGCCACCAGGGGGCAATGGCAGGGGGCTGTCATGCCGCCGGGTTTAGGGGTGTGTGTGTGTGTGTGTTGGGAGTACAAGATGCACTCACCTGTGACTCCTCCTGATTGCTCATCCCAATAGACAGAAAAGCAGCGGTGTCCCGTCCGGTCACGCTGGAATGGCGGCCGCGCCACAGGAAGAAGGCGATGTTTTCTTTTTCACCTCTGCTACAATCATCCGGGATGTTCATTTTATCTGCAGGAGGGAAGAAAAAAAAAAAACATCATTTGACCGCATGAGGGAAAATCAGTTTACAGTTGTTCTTTTTTGGTAGTTCACAACCAGGTGAAAATAGTTAAAAAAAAAAAAAAAATCATCCTCATAGCACACTTGATGTGAGGATGTCACTGACCAACAGTGCTGGTGCTGTATGTCCAGCGGATGACATATGAGTCTCCCTCATGAAGTTGTCCGGTGCTCTCTACAGGAATTTCGCTGTCATCAAACTCTTGGACGTGCCAGGTGTCAACGGCGACCGTCCTCAGCTCCATCTGATGTCCTTCTTCCAGCGTGATGACCCCATAACCTCTTTGGACATCGATGCCGGCCAGGACGTTATGGATTAATCCATCCCCGTCAGCCACAGGGCCCGACACGAGAGCCTTGGCATTGCAGGGCCTTAAGAGGTCTGATGATGGTGAGGCAGGTGAGGAAGACTGAGTTGGGATGAGCTGCGAAGACGGAGACGGTGGACCAACGGTCAGTTAAGTCTAATAAGTTCAAATAAGTATCAACCAGGCAAGATACAGGGCTTTTCTAGCGCCTGCATATTTCAAACATGTTATGGTTGGATTGCCTTGTGCTGTGGAGTTAACTGCCAGTAGATATAAAACAATAAATCTCTCCGTGCTTAAAAGGTTTTTTATTTTCGAAACATATATTACATTAATTTGGGGCTGTAGAAACAGTCTCTGCTACTCTGACTGCGATGGAAATACTTTGGAGTGCCACTGCATTGATTACATCCAACCAGAGTGATCTTAGGGGTGTGCCACCATCAATATTTGACAGTAATAACTCATTTGTTTTATTGCAGCAAGTAAAAAGTGTCAATCAAACTTCCTCCACGCATGCTTATGATTTTCCAGGATGGAATTAATGCCAGTCACATGTCTTCATTTCTCAAAAACAGAGAGAAGTGGAATCAATCAACAAGCCAATAAGCATTCTCTCAGATGAATTATCATGCATTTGTGTCTGTCATCTGCTTGCATTCATTTGAGAAGCAAACCTGTGTCTCATGTGTCGCCGAGGCATCCTCCTCCCTGATGGTCCAGTCGAGGAACTTCTCTCTGAACAGAACCGTCTCGTTGTTCTCCGAGACGCAACCGAACAGCGCCCAGCTGGGACGCCCGTCTCCCCGCCTGAACAGGAAAACGGAGTGGCAAAATGTCATACAACCATATGACACACACATGTGTAACATACACGATTGTTACTTGTGATTGTAAAAAGTCTCACGTTTGGTGCTGAACTTGAATCTGCCTCTTACGCAATCTTACACATTAGGCATTGCAGGACTTAAAGGTTGAAAGAACTTGAACGGATGGTTATTAGGTACAGTATATGCAAAATGTCATGTGGACTCCTTTGTCTCCGTTTCATTCTACGGACTTGAAAATTTAAAACCGACAGTCACAGAGAAATAACTGTGCACTTTCTAGCTCGTCCTATTTAATCTTGACAGTGTTCTTCTACAGAAAAAGTCAAATCCACAAAGAATAAACACCTTTGTATTGGACTGGAAATCCAGAGAGGTCCAATGCTGCTACTGTGGGAGTCGAATCAAAGCTGCTCTAGTTGAATTTTGCACTAAAGCAAAAAAAATTGTAAATTCTGCATGATGAGGTTTCTCTGTGTGACTTTAGAAGGTCACCCAGTCATGGTTCTTCCAGAGACACTCAAACCATCATTCGTGCTTGTATTAGCTGACAGATGGATGACAATTTTGATCTTAAATAGACTTTAAGTCAGGCAAAACGTGGCAGCAAGTCTCCTGACAAAAGTTAGGAGAGAACTCATGATTTTAAACTGGCTGCCCATAAGACTGAGTTAATGATTTTACCAATGGCCCCAGAGAGAACCTCCATCTTAAGAGTGCAGCCGGAGACTCTCCGACTGGAACCTGCTGTCTGCTTCTGCCTCACACTTAAAAGGGTGTGTTTGCTGAGTTACTTTTATCCTCAACTTAAATGTTAACTGTGTTTTACTCTTAACGTGGCACTTATTAAGTTTTTAATTCATGGACTGCTTTTAATTTTTCGACCTTGGTGTTGTATTTATAATTTGTGATGATGCCACTTGTTCATTCATTGAAAAGTGCTAATATCAATAAACTCATGTTATCGTCATTATTATGTTTGTTGTTTGGTTGTTATGTTCACCGCAACTCCAAAACATGTTTAGGAGTAGTCATAAGAGATAGCTGTGTCTGTAACGTGGCTTAATATCGACGGCATCTACAGTGTGGACTTACAGCTGTATGCTGGAGCTACTCTGTGTGGGATCTAGTGGGTTAACTCGACAGTTGCTGTAGTCGTAAGCTCCGGCCCACACTTGGTGAGTCAGCTGGAGAGCAACGGTCCTCTTGTGGAGAGAGACGTCCTTTCCAAGCCACAGGTACACCTCACTGCCGAAATCAAACACCAGGGCCTGGAACACACGAGCACGGAGACGCATGTCGTGGAAATCGAGACTCCCGCTGTTTAAACTGACTTCAGGTATGGACACTGGGAGTAACTATTTGCTTTTAGGGAGATTGCCAACAGTCCTGAGTTGAGAAAACCCCTAACGCACCTCACTGGATCCCAGCAAGGAGATGCTGGGGATGGAGGCCCAGGCCTGTTCATGGGGCACGAGTCTGTTCTCCAGCAGGCTGTACACACAGTTGGACTCGACCACGCCGCGCTCATAGAACTCGTCCTCCTCTGGTGCGCCAGCTCCTGTGGACAGCAGGACACACGAATGCTTTGTGCATACAATTTCATCCAGATCGTCACTCTTAATAGGCATCTGTACACTGTAACTGACTGTACTCTCAACCTTTATGAAAACATCAGCTAAATTCATTGCGTATGCACAAACCAGTACACATCGATCGCTGTTCTGATTTGTCCATGTCCTTTGGGTGTTGAACAAAACTTTCTTTTTAACCTCTAACCTCTGTATTGTGTCCTTCCTCCCAGGATGTTCCAGAAGTCTGTGGCCAGGCTGCTGTCAGAGTTCATCCCTTCCTCCAGGTGGACGAGCTGGGAGGCCTGACAGCCAAGGTCCTTCTGCCTCTGGATGAATGACGCCAGCTCTGTGGCCTGAAAAAAAAAAAAAAAAAAACCTCAGGGTCATTTACCACTGTAAAACAGTCCTCTTTAGTTGCGAAAGAATTATTAAAACAGAGTGACTGCAAAGGTGTTCCACTGACAGAAACCTGAGAAAAGAAAATACTGCCACGATACACTTAGGAATTTGAACAGTAGTGTGCCAGGTGTTGCACATCTGTATTTGTCTTTATAGTGTCACAGAACAGTGTGTGTGTGTGTCAGCAAAAAGCCTCACACAAGATCTGCTCCCTCCCTGTTACCTCTAGAAACAGTGTATTTAACTGCAAATCTAAAAATTCACTGCTTACACATGTTGCTCCGTGATGTCATTAGGTCTTGTTATGCATTTTGTGGCATTAAATGACACATATTTGTCAAGAGTTTCCGTCTGTCTGCCTGCCTGCTGTATCTGTCTATCTATTTGAACATGATGGAACATTTGTAAATAACTACTAACGTGTAGTTTTATGCTGACAAGCGACAACTTTTCAGCCTGTTGCTCTACTCCTAAGCACCTTTGCTTTTTCTTGCTGGTTGGCAAACTCTCCGCTCCACAGGACGCACTGCTCCGGAGTGACCAGAAGGAAGCAGTCTCCACTGTTGAGCGACCGCACTGAGGGCTCCACCAGGCGGACCTGGACATGCTGCCTACCTGTCACCACAGGCACTAGTTAATAGGAACACCCAGATAGGAGGAGATCACCATTCTTACACAGAGAAACCAGCTACATTATCTGACCTTTGATACAAATGAGCATCCGGCTGCTGAAAGGAGGATAAGACTTGTTCGCGGCGGCGTCTGAGGAAGAGGAACCGCTGAGGTCTTCTGATCTGACGGGGGAGTTCTTCGACTCTGTGGGGAGGAACAAACATAAGAGGAGATGACAGAGAGGGAGGATGCAGTGACGAGAAAGACAAAAAGAAAACAAAAAAAAAAAAAAATCACACTCACTCTTCTCCGCTTGGGTCCTCTCCTCAGCAGCCACGTTGACCCTCTCGCCCATGTAGTCCTGCCTGATGTCCTCACGAGCTGCCAGAGTTCGGAGAGGGTTTCTGGATCCCTGCGTCCGCCGGGACGGACGCACCGACCGCCTGTGCTCTGCTATTGCTGAGGTCAGTCTGCGCAACCATACATGGCCAATCAGCTTTCACACACACAGTATGAATAATAGTCTTATTGATCAGATTTGACTTGGTGTTGGTAATTTTGCTCTTACAAGAATAGATATTAAGCACTGCCAAATACAGCTGGGACAGGTACAATATTATTCATTAGCACAGTGGCAGGAACACACACACATTGCAATAAAGAAACTATGCTTTGGAGTATCAAAAAAATTACTGTAGTCCAAAATATTAATAACTTTCCTTTTACAACACTGCAAAGTCATTACAGTCAGAACTTCCTACATTTTTTGTTGATTAATATAAAAGCAGCCATGAAGTATTGAAAGTTCAATAAGGAGGATGGTCTACCAGTCACTAATTTCATGCTTTCATCCCACACCCTCCTCTGTCAACGTCCCCCAATTCTCAGTTCTGACGCCACCACATCCAACCAATGTTCTTTTTATCTGTGTTTATTAGGGCCAATCAGCCCCCCGTTTTTTTTCGCCTCCTTCCTATCACCACAAATTCTTCTGGAATATAACAGTGTCTCTTAAAAGAACCTTAAGAGGTTTCCAACAATCTCCTGTTTTCACGAGCCCTTCCTTTATGAAGATATTTCTCGCCTATGGGGTCTAATCACCAAAACCCCTTTCTTCATTTATTCCGTAATTCATTCCTAATAAATGCTATCACACACTTTCATCGGATCTGCCCCTGGTGAAATAGTTTTGGACCTGTTCCCAAGAGCAAAGATAGAACACAAGCCAGGACGTCACAAAGGGCTACTTCAATTTTAACCTGTTGCCGGGGAGTCCCAAGAATTTAACCTCTCGTGGGATAGTTGATTCTTCAAGAGTCGTTGAGGTCACCTGAAGGTCGCTGACTCACCGAGGCCATCATGTCAGCAGTCAATGTGAGAGTGGCTGTTGAGCGCCTGGGGAGGAATCTCAAGACTGAATTCTACTGCATGTGGGTGATTAGTGGTGTTTTAAGCCGCCGCCTTTAATGATCTCTAGAAGTCAATGACTCTCAAGTGACCTTAATGACTCTGCAGGTATCAGCCATCCCACAAGATTTGAAAGTAGATGAGAGGTGAAACATCTTCAAGCCTACCTAGTCTCAGTTGGATCACCTGGAAGACTGAGAATCTACACAGACATTTTGGCAACGCTGGAGACCACATCTGGCATGTATCTCTCAGATATTCATAATTGATCCCAGCATGCAAATCAGCGGATCCTTGAGTGCTCTTCCACATTCCTGAATATTAAAGATATCACAGGCTTTTTGTGAAATCAGACTCACATTGGTGTGCTGGTCTGGCAGAGGACGTCCAGGTCCTGCTCGCTCTCGCCAGAGGCAACGTCTCCGCAGGGAAGGAGGGCACAGGTGGAGGTAGGCGACCGCTCGCCATGGAAACCCCCAGCAAACGTGTTTGATTCATCCGCAGGCTCTTTTGGCTCCACTGAGAGAGGAACGCTGTGAAGACCTGCTGGAAATATAAACTTCACATTAATTAAGACGGTAAAAACTTGGCTTAGTCTTCCAGGCTGCTATTATCTTACCTTTTAACTCCATCACAGGCTGCTGGGAAGTTTTTGCTAAGCAAATAAAACAGTTTAAAAGAGGGATGCACAAAAACCTGGAAACAGGTATAAATGCATGTGAAGTAACTCTGCACAAACCTTCATATGTGCATGCTGGGGCTTCAGTCGAATGTCTCTTGTTATGGCAGCTGTCATTTCTGTCTGATTCTGGAGAGCCGAGACCTAACGGAGCGTAAACATGAAGGGAAAGAGTCAACGAGGCCGACATGCGCACACATATCACACGCAACTCAAGTCCGAGAGCCAGGTAAACTCACTTCTCTTGGCCATGCGTCCAGCCTCCTGCTCGTTCTTTGTCTGCTGTGTATTCATTTCTTCAGCTTCGATCATCTGAGGCTGCTCATCCTCCGCTTCCTTCACCTGCACAGCCAAAGTAATAGATCTGTTTAGATATAGGAGCATCCTTCAACATCAAACATATAAAAAAACGAAAATGTACATGACCTTCTGTCTCCACTGAGGCGGACTCTGGTTCTTTGTAGGGGAGGAAACCTCTTGTGCCTCAAAGGACAAGTTGGTCTGTGTATGGAGGAGAAAAAAATTAGATGAAGATGATGATCTCACGGGTGGCTTCTTCAGTGTGGGACAATTTCTAAAGGGCTGCTCATTACAAGGAGCGTGTGACGAGTGTGTTGAGCATGATGCCATCAAGTTCCAAGAAGGAAGACAGTCTTAACACAGAAAACCAACATATTGAACAAGATGCACAGAAATCTTGACAAAGCAAAAACAAAAATTAAAAAACAGCAGCTCTCATTATGCAGAGGAGGAAGAGTAGGCATCTGAAGAGTCATCTCTGGATCGCCGTGTGTGGTGAAAGTGGTGGAGTGAAAAGTCAAAATCTATTTGTCTAATTTCTATTTGAAAGTTCCTCATTGAGACACAAGTATAAGGCACCTAACAAGTATCATTCCAGTAAATTACAGAGGCTCGTTATTTATTTAAGAATTCTTAATGAGTCAATTTTTACTACCACGGGCAGATTATTTTAACTCATTACAAGAAAAATAAGAAGTAATCATAAGTAAAATAATCAGCTGATGGAACAAGGGAAAATCTATTTAACATTAGGATTAAGTATGGGATGACTATAGTGCGAGTCCCTGCAATTTCTCCTACTATACGAAAATGAAGTCAAAAAATTTCAGACTCTTCCAATTGTGTTAATGCACCGATCGCAGACATCTTTCAAACATTTTAAAGCAGAGCAGCGAATTTTTGTGATTCAAAAAAATCTTGGTTATAACATTAAATCAACATCCACATTACCAACCTGTCACTCAATGAGGCCACACCTTTAATTACAAATGCATACATTTAAACCGTAATACAATTTTAATGAGTGATTTTAATACCGATTCAGCCCATTTATCATGAACTCTGAAATGCGAAAACCAAACTTTTGGTTTATGCTTTGTTATTTTGTTTTTTTTGTACCAGGCTGTATACATGTTTATTGCTGCTGCAACATTTAGCATTTTGGTGTCAGTGGTGATTGACAGAGCCTTGGCCTCAAACAGCTCCTGTACCTCACTGAAACAGTATCTGTCAGGAGATTGTGTCTAATATAAAAGTACTTCGAACTCG
Source organism: Dactylopterus volitans (assembly GCA_901007715.1). Classification (NCBI taxonomy): domain Eukaryota; kingdom Metazoa; phylum Chordata; class Actinopteri; order Syngnathiformes; family Dactylopteridae; genus Dactylopterus; species Dactylopterus volitans. The sequence continues at coordinate 48,345 of CAAKHG010009057.1, forward strand.
AAATAAAGAAAGATAGTGATTTTTTTCAGAATTTTTTACAGCAAAATGGTGTTTTTGAGACTACAGAAACTAACACTCTAGACTTGTCTCCTTTTGTTACTCGTTGCCACATCATGAAAGCAGCAGAGTGAGAACAGCAGAGAAACGTTTGGGAGAGTGCGAGAGTGACGGATTAACAGGAACAATATGGAAACTGAAACAAGAGCTGAGATGCATTGCACAGGTGACAGCAGGTGACTTGTTAGCGCTTCACACATCAGATGTTAATGCCTCAAACATCCGAATCTGTTCAAAAACGTCTAACTGCATACAAAAATACCGCAAACAACGAATCTGCCATGCAGCAGCTGGAAGAATTACCTGATTGAAACACATGATATATTGAGGCGTACTGCTAGAAAAGACAGAAGCAAAGACCGGCTCCTGGGAAAGAAGAGCAATTAGAATAGAGGGATACATTTTAAAAATAAAAGCTCATTTTAGGAGGATTTATACATTTCTAAACCTTACCCAGCACTGAGGCTTTACATGCTCCACATTAGAATTTTCCACCTCTTCCTAAAAAAAAAAGGTGGGGGAGGGTATAAATCATTAACATTAATATACACACATATATGTATAAACATGCGTAGCACAGCTGAGATCTTCGGGTCATGAAGGGGTCAACATGTAACCACCAGGATAATCAGTCTATTTACATTCCACCTCAGAGCCTGACAACCTATGCTAGATATTCCCCTGGAGTATGATCTCAAGACATTTGGCACATCCCAAATCCAGAGTGCTGTTGCTAAGAGATGCTATATCTGGTTTCATAGGAATGACAAATACTCCCATCAAGCCAACTGCCATTTTCTCCCCCCTGAATTCAAAGCTGGCAGCGAGAGTGAACTTCACAACCTCTAACTGCAACATTATCATAGATCTTGCCACAAACCAGAATCAGTTTATTAACCACGTACACAAACCTAAAAAAAACAACAAAAAAAAAACAACGGGCCATTTTGTTTGCCTCCACAAACGCTATTTATAGGAATCAAGAATGAAAGTAGATCAAAGTAAAAAATATAATTTCTTCTGTATGTATGTTCAGTATGTTGGCTTACTAGTTCTAGGACCGTGGTAGTCTGATAACAAATGTCCAAATTTGATAGAAATAAACAAAAAACTCAAAAGGTGAGTTGCTGGGAATTTCCAGACGCATAGGTTATGGTCAAAATCGCCTTCATTGTGAATGTGAACTCAAATTGAATATGTGGTGTGTTTCAGCTGCATCGTATGCGAGTTTCATGTACATGAGAAACTGCATGTTTACTTGATATGCAAGACTTTTTGTGTATGCATCAATAGCTTACTGGACATATTTAACTGTCCAGCAATGCTTTTCTTCAGGTGGCTTAACGTCAGACATCAATTCAGACGATAGTTTTTATTCTAAAACCGCTCATTTGTTACTGTTATTTTGTTTTTCTCTTGAGTGAGAAAGTAATTGTGAAGATAGGTCTGTTTGCAATGTTTGCAGCAATTCATTAAGAGAAATGACACCGTTTACTTCAACGTGAATGCTTTACTTCAGAACACAGCCATCAAAAACACAACAATCTCCATGTGCACGTGTGTAAACCATAGTCCTGAACTTAAATCAGTCAAACGTTATTCAAGCTTTCAAACTGCACATACACAACATAAAACATGCTAGCAAGCTAAATAAGCTAGCTAGCATGACTTTTGACTGTATTTCTTACCTCGTGACTGCTGCTATCAATTGCCTCCTGCAGTTTAGTGGTGCCGTCTGCCAGGGTGACCTGAACCTGTCCCCTCGCTTTGGTTTCTTCATTCACATTTCTTACACTCTCTTGCTCACCCTCTTGCCTTTTGAGACAGATGACATAGAATATGAACCATAGAACAAACGCATTATTATTATCATCAAAAAACATTAGTAAAGCAGCATTGGACAGTCATTTTTCATTTCTTATCTATATCAAAGCATGCATCAGCCCCATCTAGCCAAATCTCACATACTTACGGGATTCTCCCAGTCACATCTGAGCTGCGTTCCACAGGAAAAACGAGCTGACCCTCTTGCTTGGCCTCACAGGATCTCTCATCCTGAGCAGCATCTGGTTCTGGCAAGGCCGCTGTTGGTGTACAGGCAACAGTTTCCCTCCTGCTTCGAGCCCTCTGCCTCCAGGGGGCAGCAATCGCAGAGCCTCCCTCCACACCTGAGGTCTCACGTCCTCTCTCTCCCTGGTGCTGCAGACATTTCTGCACCGTTCGTCCTCCCCTGCATCCTTCCATCTCCATGACTACCGCCATTCTGTTCATGGCTGGCAGGTGTATCCATCTTACTGTCCTCTGTCCTGCTCCACTCGGAGCCCCCGGAGCGGCTCCTCTTCAGTATCCCTCTCAAGCCTGGCTCAGAGTCACAGCGCTGCAAGCTCTGCTGGGGGGGACCAGGCTCTAGAAGACCAGGACTGATGTCAGGTCTGGACTGGGAAAGACGCAGCTCACTGGGTTTTAGGTTGACAGACGAGGCCTGCTGTCTGTCAGACAGATGAGGGGACAAACAGAATGCAGGAAGCTGTACGGGGCCTTTCTGGAGCTGAACAGAGATACAGATAAAGACAGTAATTTACAGCATGGATGTGATAACATATCATTTGTTTAGATGTGGTTTATGTTAACTTGAAAGCCATCACTGTCATCATCAAGCATCGTCTCAGCTGGTCTACTCACCAGGCTGACCTCCTCCACAGTGATGGGCTGCGTGCGATACCGAGCCCCCTTCTGCCGTCGTCTCTCTGGGGGTCCGTCGGCGTGGACGCCCCCCTGCTTCCCCGGCAGGGACAGTTTGTTGAAGAGAGCCAGCTTCTCACTCATGCTCAGTTTGCAGTTCTCGTCACCGTCCTCTGCCGACTCGGCCTGCATGGACTCCGCCACCACTGGTGGCTCTGGTTTTGGCGCACTGCAGGGCAACATTAACACATGCAACATAGAACAGCCTCATAATTAAAAGATAGAATTGGTGCAATTCGATATTTTTCTATTTGCCAGCTAATCGCAGCACAAATGCCAATGATGAAGAGCAGACTTTCTACCAAGCAAAATGGGAAACCTCTGATAAAATTTGTTTATACTCTCTCCCCTGTCTTAAACAGAAACGTTTGTAATGGTGCTAACAAGCTAGCGACGATCTTTCTTGTTTTGTGATACCACTCAGTTCCTCAGGAGGTGATAGGCTATTAGTCACTGTAGCATGAAGAATCCATGGCTCGACTCGCATTACACTAACTGTGGAGTTAGCTGAGTAAGTTTGCAGTAAACCTGTGAACATAGCAGTGTAGTAATGATGTGTTTACAGGCTGGTCATCGGCAAGCAGAAACGCTACAGCGCTTCAAAGAACCCTCAGGATTTTGCTGAGTAATGCTGCATAATGCTGAGTGCAATATGAGGTGCTGGCTCGTTTGCATCAATAAAAATTAACCCTTTAAACAAATTGTCATGCTCTTGTTTTTTTACTTCATGCACCTGCCAAGGTGGACGATTGTTGTGGCCTTATTCTCACTGTGGTTTGGTTTAGCTGAAAAGCCTGATATTGTAAATACTTGATTAGCAAACCAAAAGTGAATTCATCCACAACTGAAAATAATCGCCAACGTTGAGGAATCTTTTTTCCAAAATCTTTAGTTCAACTGCTTTTGAAGTGATCAAAACAAAGGATTATACTACTGTGAACCATTTATAGACATTTTAGAAGGGCCTTCAATAGTAACTAATCAACTAATTATTGTTGGTTTGGTCTTTGCATTTGTTGACGAAAATAAACATGTATAGCACTAGTGTTGACCTTTAATCAACTCTAGAACAGCCATAAATGGCAACGCTAAATAAAGTTGTTTGTACTCTATATGGAATTTGAAAATTAAAACACATTCAAATAAATTCAATTAATAAAAAAAAAAGATATTTTTATTCCTGGAACTAAAGTCTGATGCCATGCTTGGTCTGCACTGCCGACCTGATAGCCACCATTTCCTCGCAGGTGATTGGCTGAGTAAGGAAGCGATGTTCATTGCCTCGGCGCACCCTGCGTTCATGACAGACGCTCCCCGAGCGTGGCTTCAGGAGGGCAGAGGCCTCGGGAGCAGCAGACTTCTCCAGCTCCTAGAGAGGTGCCAGGAGAGACGTTAATATCCGCGTGTGACGTCTGGCGGCCATGTTTGTTCGAAACGGGGCCACAGGTGGACCCCGCCATTCAGGTCAAACGGCATGCTCAACCAACAGCCTGCTGAATAAGTAATAAGGGAGAAACTGACAGTGAAAACTCCTCTACTGATGCCTCCGTTTGTATGAACACAGGGAGGAAAGGTGGCTCGGATAGCTGGGGAATAAAGCAGTTAGCTGCAAGCTGGAGCGCCTCTGCTACATGGATAGAATGCCAACCCAACAGGTCACAGTGTAACCAGAGACCCGCCGGCTTCGGTTACTTGCCGCCTGCCTCCGCGGCACAGGCTAATTATAACACAGCTGCCGCGGTTGTTAATGGCAATACAGTGACTGGCAACGTTTCCACCTGATGCTTCACAACTAAAACTGTGCGGCAGGATCGCAGACTGCGACCGAGGCTCCTCCGTCTGGATGCAGACACAAGCGCTTCAGGATATCTATTATCCGCACGATATATTTAGTGCTGCTTTTAATATGCACAGATACACCCCAGTATCAAACCAAACAGTGGATCCATGGAGAGCACCTGTTTGACCATACATATCCTTCAACATGATCAGGTTCAGCGCCGCATGCTCAGCACTGGCCCACCAGTGTAAGGTGAGCTGCTGAGGCGACAACTGATGAGGGACGGTGCTTTCTCCTTAGATGCCCAATATATTTATCCACAACTTTTACCAGAGCGTATCTTTTAATATAGGATGGAACACCGAATGATTTATTCAATGGATCATTTCAGCCCGCGGGTACACACTGGTTGCAATTCTGGCTCGACTAGTTCATTCAGGACATGACATCCTGATAGCAGCTTAAGCAAACATACAGAATACATTTTAAACACGCGGTGTTCCTAAGTCATGGCTCAATGGAGATGACGCAGGACGATTACAACACAAATTCATTTTTAGCAGCAGGCATTATAAGAGGCAGCACACACAAAGAGAAAGTAATCAGGGATCAGTCGCCTGTTTCAGTGATGAGAATAACAGACTTACTTTAAACAAAGACATCTTGGCTGCCACACTCATCTTGGCTCTTTCATCTGTTTTCACATCTGCTATGAGAGAAAGACAGAGATCACCAAGTCATATCTATCATGTCTGTCCGTCCGTCCGTCCGTCAAATTTTGCAAAAACTACCATGATGATGATGGAGGAGTAGAGTTTGGGCTGAGGAATGACCTGCAAAATTTTGGGGTTGATTCACTAAACCTGGCGATGCAATGTTTGCCGAAGGTCTGCACTCTCACATTGCCCATGGGATTATGAGAAAAAATTACTGGACCATGATGGAAGGGTGGAGCATGGGCCAAAGAAGAAGCAATGAAATTTTGGGACAAGCCTAACAACTGTACATTCTAGTTGCCTTTCTACCTATGGGATTATGAGAGAAAATGATCCTCTGGAAAGATTACATGGAACACGTCAGAAGTACGTGCTCTAGAGAGTGCCTCTCTAGCTGTTTATTTTGTTCATTTATGTTTAATATGACTGCATAGTTTGGCTCAATGCGCTTTGGCAATGTTGTACTGTATGCAGCGAGTTAGCACAGCTAAAAATGAATAGTAGATAACTGATGAAAAAAAAGAAAGCTTTCCCTGCAGGAAATGTACGTGACTGCTGAAATGATGAATTTGTTGAAGCAATGCAAAAAAAAAAAAAAATGTATATGAAAGTTCAATGAACCATAAATGATTTTATCTCTGAGGCTTAATAAAGCTTAATATCTTTCAAGCATTAAAAGCATAAAACAATTTAGGTTGCATGAATGTACAAATGGAATCTGAATAAATGTGAATGAAGAGCTGATGAGCCATGATGATACAATATGCATAAGATGGCATCAATCGGTATATGACATCATACAGTCTTATCAAAGCATTGTCGCCAAGGTAATGGAGCTATCAAAGCAAGAAAAATAAAATAACTTCAATGACAATTTTTTTTTAAGAAAGAGCCTAATGTCGTAAGATATTAAAAAGTTATTGAAAGGTTTGAATGGAACCATAAATGTCTTGTAAAAAACGAAAGCTTAACATTTTGATGGTTTGCAGGTTTCTGCAACACACGGTTTACACAGAAACACCACATGAAAATAACCATCTGGTAAAAAACAATGCTTTCGGTTTATTGGGGAGGGAAAAGAAATTTAATCATTTTTTTAGTATATCTGTTAAAAGTTCATTCTTCACCTTAACTGAATCCTGAACAGTTTTTTTCTTTGTGTCTATAAAATAGAAAGCAAAAAATGCATCTAATAGGCCTCCATCTATGAAAACTACCTGAAACGGGGGACTTGTTTCTGTCGTGCTGTAAATTCCCAGTGAGTCAAGCTTTGTAAAGAGGTGCTTGTAATCTTTTAATGGTGAGTTTAAGAGTGGGAGCGATGCAGTGTTCCACCGCTCCCATGGTTCTGCGAGGCATAAATCTGTCATCGCTGCACGCATTAAACATTTCAAGCCTAAAAATATGACCTGATTTATTTCACAAGCTATCAGATCAGTTTAGTGGGGCGGGGTGGACCCACTGAATATTTAGTTTATGGTACAAGTGCGAGAAGAACGCCTTCACATTTGGTGGTACTGTTGGACATAATGTTCCACCTCCCACCAGCATGCTTTTGCAGTTGTCTTTGTAATTATGGTGACTAGCGTTGTGTTACCGCGACCGCCGCCCTCTCCCTCAAGTAGAAATGGCAATAAGCTATTAGCAGCACCAGCGTGTGTGATGAGCCAGGCAGGAAGAGAGCTTCACCTTTGCAGTTGTCCTCTTCCTCTGCATCCAGTGACCTAGAAGGGTGACGAGGGACAAACAATGAGGTCAGCAGGTGAAACATGGAGGCCAAACAGGAGGAGGGTGTTGACTTTATACTTCAGCTGCTGTGCTTCTGTTTTCAGATCCAGCTTACGCTTCAGATAAGTGTGTGTGTGTGTGTGTGCGCGCACGCGCGCACGCGCAAAAGAAGATTCTTTTTTTTCTTTGTAGATTTTTTTTTTCTTCATCAAGTCA
>CAAKHG010009058.1:2331-15917 GCA_901007715.1 Dactylopterus volitans
GAGTAGTTAAAATAATGCAAGAAACCAAATAAGGAAAAAGGTTATGAGTCACTGCATTATTCACATATTAAAAACATTTTTCTTTTGCCGTGGATTATCAGAAACACAGATCAAACACATCTTTTGAATCAACATGATATTTCAACAATGTGGTTCAGGGTTGTTTAGGCTCAAGAAAGACTGGACTAAGTTCACAACAAACGATCAGTGTCTGGGTTAAAATTTAGAAATTCATCATGACCGTGGTGTCATGGGTTCAGAAATAACAACATGGTTAATGTTTGGTAACAACTGCTAAAATCAGTTTATTAAAGACACCCTTGCAAATGTTAAAAAAAAACAATATATAGCAACACAGGTTTGAACTCATGTCCATCACTGCTAATTGAGCTTCACTCGGTCACCCCAACCATCCTTCTAATTTGGCCCTTACCACTTGAGATCATGAAAATGAGATCACATTGCTGCCGGCTTTTCACTGAGACAAAAAACTGTTGCATTTAAAAAAAAAAAAAAAATGAAGCTATTCCCTTAGAAGACAACAGGAGGATGTGGAAATTATGCCAATATGCAATATGAATTGGCAGACAAAAAAATAAAACTACAATAGAAAATAATAGCAACCACTGGAACACCATGGAGAAGACAGCTGTTCTAATAACACATGAAATAACTGAATGATCTGATTGAGTATTGTGGCTGTATGTCATTTGTAGAGCAGCGATGAAACTGGGGCAGACCAATACAAATATTTTCAATCAGTGTGATCTCTGTTCGTTGAATCTCTTACCACGTAGCATATACAATCATCCCAGAATGTTATGACAGAACGCAGCACTCAAGAAATTACTTTGTAATTATCTCTTAAACCAGGCAAATCGAGATACTTAATGACCATGGCCACTGAGGCAGGAGATGGACGCCCACAACAGCTACACAACTGGTATATACAGTATAATAAATCCAACAGAGTGAATGTGCTGAAGTTGCTCTTCCCTGCTCAAATGTGTATTTTTTTGTGGTGGAATCAAGGAAAACAAATGTGAACTTGAAAGACAAAAATCTATGACAGAACAGAGTGATAGTAAGACAGTAAAATATCCATTAAAATAACCCAAATGTCATAAAAAACATATAGTCAATGGAATTTCTCAGTTCCTAACACACACACACACATATATATATATATATATATATACATACACACACACACACACACAAGTCAGAGCAAGTTCTTAAATACATTCAAAAAGGAAACTGTAGATCACATACACATGACAACTCAATATGAAAAATAAACATTGCAAATACAAAATTGTAAACTGCACTGCCAGAGACTGAGCATACTTGCACTTGCATTAGAAGTACACAATCATAAATATTTACAACAGACCTCAAGATAAAGCTAAAGGAAGATGGCAAAACAATGGTACACAACTGAGCAAGTTTTGAAATTAATTCTTTAAAATAATTTTGCCTCGTTTGGCAACATTCCAGTGGACTCGTCTATTTCGAATACCTGGTGCAGCGAGGACAAGTGCAGCCAAGAGAATGACTTCTTGAAAGGAAATGCATAAGGAACATAGTTTATATTCTATTTTGCAGTCTGGTTATCTTTGCACCTATAGTATGTCGTAATGCATTTAGTATTGCATTCAGTATCATAAGTAAGTCATCTTTTAGTTTAATAGTAACACATTTATGCAATAGTGCAATGAGAATGTATTCATGGTAGATTACTTTAATATTTCTGGACCACTCTAAAAAGATTTTTAACTTTCAAATAATACAAATAATAATAATATGCTGAGTGCTAATGGCTCACTCTCACATGATAAAAGCTCACACCATTTAAATCCAAATGTTAAAGTTACACTTTGAGAAATCTTGAAAATGTTTAATTGTGCAATTTCAATGTTTGCTGTCTGATAATCATAAAAACATCGTCTGAAAATCATGGATAACTATTTTAATGAAATTCCAGAGTAAAAATGTAAGAATTGAGGGTTATAGGTCCTAGAGTAAAAATGTAAGAAATTAGGGTCATAGTTCCCATTTAGTGTCTGACAGCAGGTCATCCTAGAATTTACAGTGACAATCAAACTGTATACCTCTTACACTCATATTGGCCAGCAACAGCGTGAGATGATACTTAGGTGAAAGATGCAGCCTCAAGCATAAGCATCCCTGCAAGATGTAAAAATTGCATTTGAAAGAACAGAGTCCACTGAGATGGCTCTCCCACTGCTTGGCCTACTGACTTCAATAAAAGGTATCTCCCTTGGCTGAGCAAAACTGTGCCCGCCGACAATAGCGCACAGTGAACAAGTCATCCATAGGGTAGAAGCTGGAGTGCCAGTACTTCTGTATGACTGCAGATCCATTTCAGTAACCCAGTGTGAAAGCCTTGATCTAGACACTGGCTGACTTAGGCACTGTGACATAAAATAAACAACTGGTCTGCTTTACAGAATGTTAATATGTTGGCCCTTCTGATTTGCAGCCCAGCCCCTGCTGGTGCCAGTGACATTGTGGACTGCACCCTATGCATCTGTGCAGACCACCCAGTGATGCAGCACGAGACCCGAGCATCCTCCTGTTCGAGATGTGAGCTTGGGTCTTCCACCACTTCAGGGCCACGTAGCCTCTTAACCAGCCTCTTGACTGAGGCGTGCAGTTTTCGCAAGGTTCAAGAGGCACTTCTGCGCTGTTCACTTGTGCAGGATTGCCAGAGGCACCACTTTCACCTATGCCACCATAAGGCCCATGAGGTGTAGACAAAGTCACTCTGGTTCCCGGTGGACAGTTCTGGCCCCTCAGGTCCAAAATGAAAAACCTTGGGAAAAGGAAATATCAGGAATTAAATACTGCCAGTTTTCCCAGAAGATGTGAGATCCCTAAGTGCAAAGTTTCTCTGTGTAGCCCACTTTCTAAAAGGAGTGATAAGTATAAATGTCAATCGATACTCCTTGGTCAGACCCCTGGGGTCTCCCTCCAGAGCATGGGATGCATGAGAATGCTGAGGGCAGGCTCTGGATAATGGATTTTCTCAACTGAGAATGGGGCTGAGGCTGCAGCATTGTAGCAGCATCAGACTTAAACATGGCAGGTGGCTCCACCTTAGAAGATATGCCTTGTCCTCTGGCTGCAGCATCGACTTTGACAGCCACAGGTCACACCTAACTCCCCAAATCCCAACCATGGCTTTGCCAGCTTCCTCAGCTGTTGGGTCAGATGGTGTTCATTCAGAGCCAATATGGCTCCTGTGTTAGCCAGCTCGGTTTGGACCACCACAGCACCATGCACTCTGATCAGCAAAGCATCCATCATTTTGCAGTTTTTGCGAGGGCAACCACACTTCTCATGAAATGTCTGGATGGAGACACAAGGCTGGTCACAGCCTGGACCATAAAATATGTAGTGGGCCATGTTAGCAGAGTTAATTGTGCAATATGCCAAACAGAAACCCTCTCAGGCTTTCTTTCTTTTCACCACAAATGGCAAATTAGCTATACTTTGAGGAACCAAGAGACCAACCCATTAACACAATGGTCAGTGGATAGATTGCAAAGCTTCCTTCCTCCACCTGGGACTTTTTTGCCCGAGCATGAGTCACATAGGTGGTGTGCAACTTCCCCAGTGCATCAGCTGACATGCATAGAGAGAGGTAGCCTAAATATGATAGAGATCATCAGCTACACAGCACGACTGTCTTGACAATTAACTTCTCCATCAGCCTGTCTACTAAATGTAGAGAGACAGAGTTTCAACATTCAAATGGGTTATTTTGTAGTAGATCGTAAACTACACCGGAAACAGTAACAGCCAATTGAATATTTCCCTCTCTAGGCCTTTTAACTGCTTAAGCCATCTATTTTCTGCAAGTACAAGATGTGCCTTTGCTGAGAGACTGTAGTAACTTAAGCCCGTCTTGCCCTGGGCAGCTTCCATCCCCGGCTTGAACGCCGCTGTGCAGCTGCGGGGCTCGCCTCCGACACACACCAGGGAACCTGATCCTTCCACGACCCGTCTTTTTCATCATTGGCGATTCGTACAACCGAGCCATCCGCTTCGCCAATGCAACCACTCACTGCCTGCCTGGTGCTACTGTGCCGGTCATCCTGGACAAGCGAACCGGACTGCTGCACTAACTCCAGTCCTCTGTACCACGAGTTCTTATTCACGTGAGATCGAATGAGCCGGCCCATCAGCAGTCTGAGCTGACAAAACAGTATTTTATCTTTTTAGCCTTTTAAAAACGTGCAAGTTGCTTTTTTGTTGTTGTTTTTAATCAGTGGTCCCCTCCCGGCACAGCTGCATGGAGCCAGTCATTTTCGGAGAGTCCTCAGCCTCAACACCTGCCTTCAGTCCGCCTGCAGACTCCACAACTTTGCTTCTGACAATTCAGACGATTCCAGAACAAAATTAAAATCCAGATCCAGATTCAGACAATCGTCTGGATCTGTTCAGGAGGGACGCAGTCCATCCGAACAAGGTGGGCCGCCAGATACTGTCAGGTAACATCCAGCAAACGGTACAGACTGCAACCCATGCGTGACTGTGCACCTGCCACACCCCCTCACCATCCAGCTGACCAAAGTCACAAAGCTCTGTTTCCCTTCCTCCTATCATTTCCACAAGCAGATTCCGTCAGAATCGTACGAGTGGGGTAAACGAGTGGGGTAAATCACAATAAACTCATCCATATCAGACCACATATTCCATTGACCATCATTGATCGCAATCCACCACAGACTATTAATATGGCACACCCGTTTGACTGTATCTTTTAAACAGAAACCCAGCTGGGAACTGATGCGTGTATTTTTCTCACTAAGGCCTCCCCACCTAATTTGAACTTGATATTTTCCATCATAGGGTAAAAAGGGTGGTGGTACTGCCTCTATTACTGCAAAATCACTCCTAATTAAAGACGTTATACTATGTAAGTATACCACTTTCAAGTATCACGCCTTTATTTTTAGTTCCCCTCCTATTTTATCCATCACAATTTACAGACCACCCAAGCATTCCACCCAGTGTATTAGTGAATTTTCCGACTTGTTATCGACGATACACACCTCATACCAAAAAATTATAATAACTGGTGTTTTAATTTTTACATACACAACAAGTCTGACTCTATTTCTAATTGATTTTTAAACATTTTAAACTGCTTGGATTTAAACATCTTAAACATCTTTAAACATCTTACATAGTCCACTCACAACAGAGGACCTGGTCATAACTCTTGGCCTGTCCACTGTCGTCGACCTGGCTGTGTCTGACCATTACTTTGACCATTCTTAACAATTATAGACCTGTATCCAACTTACCGTTTCTAAGTAAAAGTTAATATAAACTGTTTTTTATTCAACTTTCACAGTCATGCTGACGACATACACTCTATATTGTCGTGTCCCGAAGACTAATTGATGCCCTGTATTTCAGATATCAAGTAATGGATGCAAGTAATGAATTTTCTACAGGACAACCAAGATAAAACAGATTTTAATTATTGGTCCTGAAGCCAAGAGAGAGAAACTTTTAACAAAAATACATGATTTTAAACTATTAATTATGTAAAAAATGATTCTGAGCTTAATTCTATTCCTCATATCAAAAATACAACAAAAATATATTTTTTTTGTCTAAGTCAGCCAAGAATATAGCCAAAAGGCTGCCCATTTCTCTTGTGGGCAAACACGGAGGTGATGATGCATGCTTTTATCTCTAGTCCCATTTTTGTAATGCTCTGCTTTCTGGTCTTCCCAAAAAGAGCATGTCTAACCTCCAAATACTTTAAAATTTGGCTGCTCGTGTGCTGATGAAGACCAGAAGGTGGGCTTACAATTCACCAGTTTTAAATTCACTGCATTGGCTCCCCGTGCGCTTCAGGATCGATTTTAAGGTTCTTTTATCAGTTGGTCTCAACGGTCTTGGGCCTTCTTATTTGTTTTTACCTTATGAATTCTCGTGGACGCTGAGGTCCTCAGGCATGAGCCTTTTAATTGTTCCTAAGTTAGAACTAAAACCCACGGCGAGACATCATTCTATATCTACGGCCCACTCTTGTGGAATTGCCTGACGCAGAGACTCAGGGCTGCAGAGACTGTTAATGTTTTTAAAAGCGGGCTCAAGACCGACCTTTTTAACTTGGTCTTTAACTGATTTCTTTCAACCTTCGTTATAAATCTTTTTATAACAATATATGTTGTTTTAAACCAGATTTTATGTTTTTAAGTTGCTCTTATGCTGGTTTCTTAGGCTGATTTGTCTTTTTACACCAAACTTTAGGACTTTTATACCTTTAATGTTCTTTTAGTATGTATTCTGTATGTATCTTATCCTCCTTTGTTTTAGTTTTTAGCTGCAGTGTTTCCCTCATGGGTGGCTTTCCATGCCAGGAGTTGAGTCTGCTCTGCCGTTAGGGGTGTCAGGGGTGGACGGTTCCCCAAATATTGTTTCCTCACCTGAATCCTCAGTGCCCAGCCATAGCCATATCCATATAGCTTCCTTATGTTTGTTTCAGGAATAAAAAAAATGTGTGGGAACTGCTGTCTGCTTGTGTGCATGAATGTGTTTCTTTGTGTGTGTGTGTGCGTGCGTGCGTGCGTGCGTGCGTGCGTGCACGCGCGTGTGTTTTGTGTGGGCATCTTCGGGTGATTTTTAACTTGTAAAGCACTTTGTGTTGCATTATGTATGAAAAATGCTATATAACTCAAGTTTGAATTGAATTTAAGTGAGTTTTTTATTTGGTGCCACTGGCTCTGGTGAATCAAAACACTGGCTGAAGAAAACATAGAAAGAACGCTCTTTGTCTGTTAAACTCTGCTGACTTCACTTTTGGATCAAGCAGGACACAATGAGATAAATCCCCGCTCAGACAGACCCTGGTTTGAAATGACAGCACATCAGCCATAAGCAAATAGACGATAAAGCATCAGTCATCAATTGGACAATCTAGTCGGGGGAACACTAAGTCTGACAAAAGTTGAGGACAAGGTGTCTTCTGATTATTTGCTCCATTATGTCCTTGGACATTCGGTTGACCAAAGAATTACTCTCCAACTTGAGATACACATGTTTTGAGATGCAAATGATGTGCAAATGATCCACATTTTACCCGAAAAAGGTGCAATTCGAGCAGACTTTTTGAGGGACTTTAAGGTGCTTTACAATGGCAAAAATATGCCAAGGAAACTATGTTTTCTAAGAGGCAACACTAAAAAAATTCAGGAAAATGTCAAACGCTTCAGTTCAGCAATGCTTTTTGCAATCAATTTACGTTTTCTACAGATTTAACCCAAAAGAGGCTGTAAATGTAGCCTGCGTGTGTCAGAGTCTGCTCACTGTGGGTTTTTTCTGCTCACTCTCTGCTCTGCCACGCCCCTCGTTTGTTCCGCCCTCTTTCGCCTGGTGCTCCCACCTGCTCCTCGTCCCAATCAAGTGTGTATATAGCCGCCTCAGTCCACTCACTCTTTGTCGGACTGTCTTCCCAGCCATGCGGAGCCTTCTTGCTTGTTTTTCCGGACTGCCTTCCTGGTTCCTGGTTCATATCTATGTTGTAGACATTTTGTAGAAATAATAGTTGTGTGACAAATTTTGTGGCAAAAAAAAATATTTCCTTATTTGTAGAAATAACTGACACCTGGTCACAGACTGTCAAAGGTGAACATGAACATCTTGGTTCAAAGATCAAATCAACAAAGCTGATGCGAAACTTCAGGTTTATTTACATTATGTTTGCTCTTAACTCTATGATCATGCTTTTCTTTTTAGTGTCTATTTTGCATGCGCTAACTCCAACAGTGTCTCTGTAGTGTTATGTTTAAGTATTCAAACTGGAAGGAACAAACCGAAAATATGGAACTTCAAGTTTTTTTCTTTTGTTCGCATATTAACACTTTGATATTATGTAAAGGGAAATTAACTTCTCCAGTTTGTTTTTTTTTGTTGTGTTTTGATTATTATGTTTTGCCTTGAGTACCTCCAAGCAGCACTACCTTTACTGCAATGGCACTTAACAATTTGTCTGCTCAATTCAAGCCCAAGGACCTCAGCTACCTATATAGAAATTATATATTTATATTTTCCCTACATTCTAATCCAGTCACTGAGGGCACATCAGTCTTTAGCAGCCTGTTACACTCCATGAGCATCAAATAACCTATAATATATAACTTGTATAGAAGTATTATAGTCAGTAATTCAACATAGTGAAAGTAGGAACGCTGAATGTAAAATATAAAATTGCGCAGCAGACATTGATATTTCTGGTTGTCTTTACTGTCAATTTTGTGTGTTTTGCTGAGTTGCTGGTAAAGTTCAAAATAAATACATGACAGCAAAGAATAAGGTGCAACGGTAAGTGTATCCATTAGTAAGTCCAATTAAACCATGTTGAACTATATCTATTAAAAGTAATCATGATGTGTTGGCGGCGTTACTGTGTGTGTATATTTGTGTAAGTGTGTGTGTGAAGAATTGTAACTAAAGCAGTTTCTGTCAAATACGTTTTGTTGCATCTACGCTATGCTGACAAACCACATCTACACTGAAGTTACATAATGTCTTGCTATTCTCATGAGTTAGCACCGTTGCCTCATAGCAAGAAGGTCGCAGGTTCGACTCCCGGTCTATGTGGAGTTTGCATGCTTCTCTCCGGGTACTCCGGCTTCCTCCCACCTCCAAAAGCATGCTGAAATTGCCCTTGGTGTGTGTGACAGTGTGAGTGGTTGTACGTCTTTCATGTGGTTGTAGGTCTTTCATGTGGTTGTATGTCTTTCATGTGGCCCTGCCGTTCGCCCATTGCCAGCACGACCGCGACCCGGAATAAGCGGAAGACAGTGAATGCTATTCTCATGAGAGTATGTTGGTGGACTTAAAAGTGACTTCCAGCAACAGATTAGCAATATCTAAATGATATGCTTTAATATATATGTACACGTTACAGTGTACAGCTCCCAAAAAATAGCAATCACAAGTTCTAATTACACTGTTCATAAAAATGTATCGTTAAGTGTAAAATGTTCATTTTGCAAAGCCACTTTTAAACATTTCAAATTTTCATCAATGTTCACTGTTGTTCAAGGCTTGCAGTTTTGCAATTTTCCCCTTCTTATTCTCACATTTTAGGTAAATGCAGTATATTGGAATAGTTCAAAACCTTTGTTAGATTGTGTATCATGTTACTTGTGTGAACGAATGACACAAACTCATAAAATCAATAAATAAACATTCACAGCGCTTCTAGTGTTCAGAAACCATGTGGCACGGATGGGCAACTGACATGATTGTCTTTCGTGTCAGTTGCCTTTAACCATTTTTTGTTCACCAGCACAGACAGACTGGGCCCTTTATATGTAAGTCTCATGTACTCTGAGGTCACAACGACAAGACTGCTAAAATAGCAACAACAAATGCACTTAAAATGCAACATCAACTGGCAAGTTCTTTTAATATGACAAGCCTGTTGCTGATCCCTTGAATTAAAATAGATGTAGTACTTCTCCACTTTGAGTAATGAACGATGTTTGGGCTATTTAATCTCATGTATGCACTCTTCTCAAGATTTATTGATATTTTGCTACTTGTTATTGACATTCTGGAGAGTTGTTTTGTTTTTCCTCTCAATACATCATAGGACGGCCTGATTCTGGCCCTCATGCTGTATTCTGCCCATGTGTGGGGCATCCTTGTCAGTCACTCAGGATGAGAGTGTCTTAAAGAAGAGTAAAAGACAACAAACGCAAAAGCAAAGTATTTACAACCACAAGCTTGTCAACAGCACCTGATATCCAACTGGTATAAGCAGTGTTTTGGATTAGTCTGTTCTGTCTGTAAATGTGAAATCAGATTTCAAACAAACAATGCCCGCTTCAAAACTATAGTCACTTAGATATTACAAGTTTCCATGAAAATAATCCTCATTTTTTTTCCAGCACCACCGCAGCTGAAATTGATGACCACATTGCAGACTTTCAGAGTTCTGACACTCAGTGACTCTGCAGGGAAAACATGCCATGTTTTATCATAACAACATAAAAAGATGACTGAGCAAAATTCAAATTAAATCTGCATTCTGCAAACCTGGAGGAAACCTTCACCGCTTCCATATTATGCGCCGTGTATTTTTCATTTAAACTAACATTTCGGTTTTGATAATGTGCTTACTCCCAAAACTGTCACAGTTTGTCAACACGAGGAGCTTTTTCGCCAGTTTGATGAAGAGCTCCATTAATTGTTGAAACGTGTAGAAGGCCAGGAGAGGGGAGTGGAGCAAAGAGTGCAACTGTAGCGGAAGACAAATAATTGTTGGAAATGGTTTTCATTTCTTCAGGCCCCGGAGCTGAGGGAGAAAGTGCCACAGTCATGAGAGCTGGGAGGGACGGGGGATCAGTTAAGGAATTAATTACAGGGGAGAAATTATTACCAGGTTCTGAGCTGTGGAAGAAAGAATAAAAGAGATGAGGTGGTCGTAAAGGGATGGGGAGGAAGCTCAGGTATGTTCATTGGAGTCTGGCAGATCATTTTTAAAACTTTGTGAAACACTGTGAAGGCGTGAATAATTGAAATTAACACAAACAAAACTGTCTTTACGGTCTTCCCACACACGCAGTGCTTCCTGCTGCATCAAGAAAGTCCGTTGGCTGTATTGATTAAAAGCCGTCTCCCAGAGCAACGTTCATAAAAATCTGCAACGAGTAATTGCAAAATGAAGTCCGTCTCCCTCTGCAATGCCACTCAGGCGATCTCCAGTCACAGCTGGCAACTGAGATCGGATTTCTGTCTCCCACAGGAGAGTCCTGTGTAGGTGTGACCCATCCACCTACTCCCTCAATCGACTTTCTCACTATATCTAATTTTCTTCTTTCCTATGGTCATAAGCACTGGGGCCACAAGAGGGTATTTGTACTTGAATGCAAAAGTAGGCCGTTCTAGCTGTTTGCATTTAAAAGCACTGACCAGGTTTTTTTGTTGTTATTGTTGTTGTTTTTGTCTTAAGGTTTAGCTGAAATGATTTGGGTGACCCTTCAGTTTGCTGGCCAGATGCTTTTCTTAAGAATATAGTCACACTGTAGCGACTCTCTTTGTGCAAGACTGAGGTCTAATCACAATGTAAACCAGAACACCTCCCCTGGCTCATCTGTAATCACTGACCACATAGTTTTCTGTGTGGATTTACACCTTCCTTGATGTAGATAGGACATTCAGATAAACATTATTTTTTAAATTGGATAAATATAGTGCCACATAACATCATTGGCAAGTGATGAACAGTGTCCTTGAAACTCAGAGCTTGTGTTCAGTTTCAATCAGTTAAATGTAAAAATTTATCAGAAACACTTTAGAGTGCATCAATCCCTGACTAGGGTGGAGGAGAAATTCAATTACACATAGCTGCCATTATTTTGGCCTTCATTTTACTGTCATCAAGCAGTTTCACAGGGGAAGCTCAAACATTTCACCTCTACTGATTGATAGCAGCTAGTGGGGTGACTGGAATTGCTGTGCTCACCTCAGTTATAAAACAAGCCACCTCAGCATACAGTAATTGCTCTGTGCTCTTTAAGGTTCATCAAAGCATTAAGTTATTGGCTTGATGAAAGTTATTTGTCACATAAAGGAGAAACAGAGCTGAGGGGATCTTATTCCATTTTTATAATGTGCATAAAGACTGAGAGGACATCACTGAGGCTCAAAACCCAATCAAGTGTGAGCACACGAGCATTGAACATTAAAATAGCAGAGCAATAAGCAGAAAGTTTGGTTCCTCTTACATGATGAAGATAATGCTATCAGGACACTATCGCTAATGCCTACCAATGCTTTCAAGGGGAAGATAATGGGAAAGTGTTGTAAATACAAGAGTATGAATGAGTTTCCATATGGTCATGCATCATCATATTTACTTTATGCCAAGGACACATGGATTGGCATGAATTCATGCATGAGTTCTTGCATTTAATGATATTTCATGAATCATCAGGCATGTAGAGTACAGGATTAACAGCATCTGATGTACACATAAATGCCATCACTACATTATTCATTGCAAGGCATTTTATTATTATAGTAAGGGTCAGTTCACCCAAACTGTCAACTGTCTTTTGTGCAGGACGAGGCAAAGGATGACCAATGTGACATTTGGAAGTCATTCTTCAACAGAAAATAATTCTCAATTAAACCTGTTAACAGACAGGCCTCAAGGGTCAGGGTGGGCAGTTCTTCACTTGTACATTGTGCCTTTAAAACTCTGCAATTCAGCCTGGGTGTTAATGACTCTGTTATCCTTTAACAAAGATGCAAAAATAAATTTGCAGATTTGTCGTGAAAGTTTCCACACAAAAGTGGAAGGTAATGAAGCAAGAGCGTGCTGTTGCCATAAATGATTATGGTCCCTTTTACATCCAAGCTAGTTAGTGACAATAGGAAATATATTTCAGTGGAATGAGTAAATTTTTTTTCACTGAAATAAGTCGAGCTCATGCCTAATGATGAGTGTGTTGCCCTTTGCCCCAGCTAATAGAAGCTGGAGTTGTTCAAGTCGGTGGAGTCCAGTGGCTGCACACGGGTCAAGCAAGCCCAGAAAGGTCAGCCCCCTCGTCGTCACTGCCGAGTGACCTTGACTAGAACTGGATTCTAATTCAAGTCAAGTGCTTTCCGTTCTTTATCGTGTTCCCTCAGTCAATAAGTGGATCTGCAATACACCTCCATGACAACTGGTTTACCACTGGCATTATTTCTTTTCACTTTGTTAAGCAGAATTTAGTGTGATGGGTATGCAACAATCAATAACCATGCCATGTGACAGTGGTATGCTAGTTGTTTTTATGTTACAAAAATATCACAATATGTTCCAGTAAAACAACCTCAAAGTGAAGTACCAGAATAAAAGGATTTCGCTGTTACATTGACCTTTGACGCCTTGAGGAATACAGCAGTTTTACTGGTGACGTCAGTCAGTAGGTGACTGAAGAGATGGAACAAATGGACTAATACACCAAGGTAATATGACTATACACTACATTTATTCAGATTGACACTTGAAAAGTGTTTGTAGGATGGCAATATACAGTATATGCATGTAACCTGTCCTGCCTTGCCACAGTCCAACACTTGACTCGCACTCCCCTGGATGAATGGCAGACGTACTACAAAGAAGGTTAAACCCACAGGCATTACTGTTTGTTGCTAGCATGATATCTTTTAAAGCATCAGGGACTGAAATTTTACTTTATGTGAACCACTTTACCAGTGGGCCTCTGTTACACATATTTACATATACTGTATATATAGTATATATTATGCATAGGCCTGGGGTAACACGGTAAAGAAAAAAAAAAGTAAATAATTATGGAGATCCAGGGTGCTGCAATCGTGCTGATATTGATTTGTTACAGTTACAAACATTTGCAGAAAATTTGGAGCATCAGTTTTTTTTGTTTTTTTTTTTACCTTCACGCTACATTGATCTACGGACCGGTCGATCGCCTTCTCCCTTGTCCTGGTGCTGAATGGATTAAATGCATCAGCATTTTTATGTGTGTTTTCCTGCATTCATTTTATGTTGGCGTCTTCCC
>CAAKHG010009075.1:1896-18305 GCA_901007715.1 Dactylopterus volitans
AATTGTGTCACCTGCCTCACATTGACGAAACCATTTTGGGGTGAGCGTTGACCAAGACTTAAAAAATGTTTTTCCTCTGAATTTACGTGGAATCAAAGTTAAACTATTCTTTTCTTGGTGTAAATGATTTTCGATTATTTTAGTCCCTTGTGTCTGTCTTTCATACAGTACACATTGTAATGAATGTCACCTGGAATACTTCTTTGGTGAATAGAGTTCTCAATTGATAAGCCATAGTAATTTTATTGCAGTATCAATACAGAATTGTCCAGTATTTTTTGGTGTTCTTTGGTGTTATTTAATTTAAACTGTGAATTAATGACCATGTGAAAGATGGTCACACTAAAATATCACCCAGCTATGCAGTTCTCTTCAGATTTAAAATATGTGGCAGTTTCTTTAACTAAACCTTACTGTTATAGTTTCAAAGACTAATTTTCAAAGAAGAATTAAAATCCTGGTTCATGTTCTGCGGTATTTGCTCTAATATATCATGCTGCAAATTCAAATAACATAAAACATTACAGAAACCGACTTCAAATTCAGACAACAAATTACCTATATATGTTGCAAATTCAGGCTAAATAATGCATGATAGGAATTCAGATAATTAATTCAAGAAAGTCACTGCAAACTCAGACAGCACAACGGAAAACACAAACATTCTGACTTCAAACTCAAGACAACACATTACAGAAAAACAACATAAGCATATGAAGAAACTATTTTCATCAGTTTGACAGCACGAAACAGGGCAGTTACACCGTGATTACGATGGAAGCCAAAAGTCTCTAAAAGTAATGTAATGTGTTCTTTTGTATAAATATGCAGCATGTTTTATAATTATACTGTCAAACTGAATATGCTTAATTTATTGCTTTGTGTTTTGACTATTTTCATTCTTTTTTCCTTAGTTCATCCAGCATTGACGATAGAATGTAATGAACCAAAATCACAAGCAAAATGCTCACTAGTTCTCGATAAAGAGTTCACATGACTGGCTTGATAACTGTGTGTGTCTGTGTGTGTCTGTGTGGGTGCGTGCGTGTGTGTGTGCACACGTATTCGAGAACAGGGATGGAGGATTGTGGCTGTGTACATTCTGTGTATTCAGATCGACTCAACAATGGAAGTCCCCTGATAAGCTGGAAAGGGGAGTGGCCATGTCCTGCCAAATATCCCAACGCATGCTGGTGAGCACACCACGGAACTCTGTGTGCGATGATGATTTGTCTGTTAACATATTCACACTCCCATCACTCATCCATCTTTCCTTACATTAACAGGAATGCCATTATCTCCTCTTATATCTGTATAATGCTGATGACAAACAAGAATTTGCTAGAAACCCGGGACTCGATGTAAGTGTATTTGATATGTGTTTGTATAAATTCAATGTTAAATGCAAGTCATATTTTCCAAACATTGTGAATGCACTGGCAGATTGTTGAGTATTTAATTCACATGTGCTCAACACCCACAGTTGGAAGACTACGCCACTGTGATCAAGACTCCAATGTGGCTCGGAAATGTAGCAGACAAACTCGAGAAGAGAAACTACAGGACTGTTGCAGAGTTTGTGTCAGACGTCCGGCTCATTTTCTCCAACTGCGCTTCATATAATCGAGTAAGAAGCAGCATCTCTGGATGACATGCGGGGTTCAGAGTACTCGTAATGTTGACACAGATGTTTATCAACAAAATTATATCATATTTTTCACAGATTAATTCAAGGATAATTATGTGCTTTTGCAGGATAATCCTGAATTCCTTGCCACGGGCGCCGGACTGCTGGAGTTATTTGAAAAGGAATTAAAGACAGCGTTTAACATCCTTTAGGGTACCATCAAGTAAACAGCCTTCAATTGTCAGGCTGTTTCTGAGCAAAAGAATTACTTTGAAATATTGGGAGCTAAAAGCTTTGTAATGTTTTTTTACATTGTGCTTTTCTTCAGGTGTACATAGTATTATTCTAGACAAGGCAAAGGACTTATAGTATATTTGAATCAAGAAGTTCTAAATGGATTTGGATGGGACTTTTGATGGGTAGAGCTTGGCGGAAATACTTATTAAATTCCTGGAAAGATCAGGATCTGCACAAAACATTTTTTTTCCGAAGGATTCATTTGCCCAAAATACAATACAGGAAGATACAAGCTACTTGGTTCTATTTTTTTTTTTTCAAACAATGTGGCCACAATCAAACCATATACCTGAAGATTTAGTGTTCTTCAGTACAAGAGTGCTTTGTACAAGTAAAAGTGATTAAAAAATATTTTCTTTAAAGAAAACTAAAATGTATGTAATGAATGTTGCTTACAACAGTTTTATGATTAAGGTGTTTTTATGGTATCACATGGCATATCAGGTTTAATGATGGTCATACAGTAAGTATGAGGAAAAAGTGTAAAGAGGAAAAATTGTAAAAAGAAGAATATTTAGCATTGATGTAAATGCAAAATATCAAATGAAATTTCCACATTAGTACAGTAATCAATAACTGTAATCCTGGATTCTCTGGTTGCCTGGAGCATACGAGTATGATTTGGCACCAGATCCAAGCAGCTAAGAAGGACAAAAGAGACCTCTATGTCATCTTCCTTGATCTGGCCAATGCCTTTGGTTCAGTTCCCCATGAACTGCTCTGGGAATCCTTCAACTTTTTCCATGTACCAGAACCCATCACTAAGCTGGTAAAGGCCTACTTCCAGTGAAGTCAGACGTTTCACAACGTCTGACTTCACTACAACATGGCAGCGCCTGGAAATAGGCATAATGGCAGACTGTACAATCTCACCTCTGGCCTTCACTATGGCCATGGAAGTCATCATCAGGGCCTCGAAATGGGTGGTGGGCGAACTAAGAACGGGCTCCGTCTGCCACCGATTCGAGCGTACATGGATGACATGACTACGCTGACCACAACTCCAGCTTGCACCAAGCGGCTGCTGGCGAAACTGGAGGAGAACATCAAGTGGGCACGGATGAAAATCAAGCCAAGCAAATCTCGGGAGTGTTGCCATAGTCAAGGGGCAGCTGAAAGATGTGAAGTTCTGCATTGGCGATGACCCGATACCAACAGTGTCTGAGCAACCTGTGAAAAGCCTGGGTAGATGGTACAGTACAAGCCTCAAGGATACAGATCAAGTGCAGCAGTTACGGCAGGGCACTGCCAGTGGTCTGGAGAGGATCAACAAGACCCTACTGCCTGGGAAGCTCAAGCTTTGGTGTCTACAGTTTGGAGTTCTCCCCAGGGTAATGTGGCCGCTCTCCATGTATGAGGTCCCAATAACATTGGTGGAGAAGATGGAGCGTACCATTACAGCATGCGCAAAGAAATGGCTCGGTGTCCCACGATGTCTAAGCAACATCAGCCTCTACGGCAAAGGGGTCCTTGAACTACCTCTCAAGTTTAACAGAGGAGTACAAGTGCTCTAAAGTTAGACTTCAGATGACATTGCAGGATTCCAGAGACCATACCATCAGCAGGGCTGCACCTCCTGTACTAACTGGACGGAAATGGACACCATCCAATGCTGTGCAGCAAGCAACATCTGCCCTGAGACACCAAGACATCCTGGCACATATACAGCATGGAAGAGGAGGTTTTGGCCTGGCAGCGAGCAAATCGTCTTGGCGCAAGGCAACAACATCTGAGCGTAGAAAACTGGTGGTCGAAGAGGTGCGCAGACAGGAGGAGACTGCGGGAGGTACAAAGGCTGTCTCTCTTGCTAAACAGGGGCAATGGATGCGGTGGGAAGGCCTGGAGAGGAGAAAGATCAACTGGAGTGAGCTATGGCAAATGGACGCAAGCAACATCAGTTTCATCATAAGAGCTGTATATGATGTGCCTCCATCACCAAAGAACCTACATCAGTGGTATGGCGAGGATCCAACCTGCCCGCTTTGCCCAGCTCCAGCGACTCTCAGACATATCTTGACAGGTTGCAAGACCAGCCTCACACAAGGCCGCTACACCTGGAGGCACAATCAAGTCCTCAAGAGCCTGGCTGCAGCAATTGAGATCAAGAGGAATGCAACCAACTCCTTACCCCCAAGACCAAGCAACCCCATGAAAACAACAACATTCATCCGGGAGGGACAGGAAAAGCCCAAGCATGCCGCCACGAAGCCAGAAACTGGACACCTAGCCATGGCCCGGGACTGGAAAATGCTTGTTGATGTCGGCCAGCAAC
The DNA here is from genome assembly GCA_901007715.1 of Dactylopterus volitans. Lineage (NCBI taxonomy): Eukaryota > Metazoa > Chordata > Actinopteri > Syngnathiformes > Dactylopteridae > Dactylopterus > Dactylopterus volitans. The sequence goes on from CAAKHG010009075.1 coordinate 6,093, forward strand.
TCATTTTTCCATCTGAGATTGCGACCACCAACCTTAGGCCAGACATGGCACTCTGGTCTCCTTCACGAAGATCTGTGTTCATCATAGAACTCACAGTCCCATGGGAGAACTCTGTTGAGGAGGCCTATGAGCGAAAAAAGCTGCGATACACGGAGCTAGCAGCAGACGCAATTCAACATGGCTGGAATGCAAAAGTCTGTCCAGTTGAAGTTGGATGTAGAGGATTTGTGGCCTCTTCCACCATCAGGCTGCTGAAGGAACTTGGAATCCAGGGACAGGCTCTGCGGCAGACCATCAGATCAGTTTCTGAAGCAGCTGAAAGGGGCAGCCAGTGGCTATGGATCAAACGGAAGGACCCTTGCTGGGCCCTAAGAGAACCCGATTCCCAACCCCGAAGCCTATCAAGGAGGAGTTTAAGGACCAGCGTAGAAGGGCGGTGATGCAGTTTTGAGAGTCAAGCAAAGTCTCTGGGGCATTAGTAGTAAAGACTGGAAGGAAATGGAGAGCAGAGGCTGCAGCAGAGCAACCAGAGTCATAGCTATGCTATGGATTACCGGTGGGAGCAGTGGCCAGAGGAAGGGCTGGGCAAAACCCAGACAAAGATGGCAGCAGTGGCTTAGGAGGACAGATCCAGCAGTTGGTATGAGACAACAAGGTACTGGGGTGTGTACAGGAGCAGGCCTGAGGAGTGGATGATCTCGTGGACTGACATCTGGTGGGCAGAGCACTCTGACAGCCGAGCAGAGCATTTGTGGTACCTCTACCAGCTGCATAAGGTTACAAACCTGTCAAGCAAACCATCAGCTTCCTCAAATCAAATCAAGTGAAATGTCATTTGTATGGCCCAGAATCACAAATCACATCAGCTCAAGGGGCTTTAGAATCTGTAAACGGGTGACAGTGTCTGTCCTTTGATCCCTAATTTGAGTGAGGAAAAACTCAGCTAAAAAAAACCCCCAAACCTTTAAACAGGAACAAAAAGGAAAAGACTTCTGGAAGAGCTACAGAGGGGGGTCCCACTAGCAGGACAGACAGACCTGCAATACATGTCTCACACACACACAGAAATCAAAGAATTCACGGATTAAAGTAACACCAGAGCTTCTCAAAACTAGACAGGGATGGCAAACTTAGCTTTGTAATACTTTCTTTTTTTTTCACTGCACGGACTGTATTTCATAGATTATAGGTCTTGCTAGATGAGTTAGTTAGTTAGTTCTGTGTTCATTGTTCTCTGTAAATTATAACAATAATAATAATAACAATAATAATAAAAATGATAATAATAATAATAATAATAATAATAATATGTCGCCGTGTGGCCCATTCACCTCGGGCTTTTACTTCACCCTCAATAACAAGTGCTGGAGGTGCAGCCTGCTGACATCACTGCCTCAGCTGCCCACAGCAAATCTGTGATGAAAGCTGCGCAGTCGCTCTGCGCATCCGGCGGTTTAGTGGACAACGCAGCCATTTCTCTGCTGCTTATGAAAAACACACGGGGGTGGCGGATCCATCACGCGCGCACACACACACAAACACACACACACTTAGCAGCCCGACGTGTGTCGATGATGTCTGTAGTCATAAGTAGCGGGGCTGAACTGGGCATCACCGATTTGTGTCACCGATCTGCAAACTTTCTCTCGATTCCGCGTTGCCGCCGCAGACGGTCTCCCTCGCTGGGCGTCTGCGTTGGTGGCAGCCATGGAGGAGAACCTGCAGCGGGACAGCCGCGACCTCGCAGCAATTCACGTGAAAACGGAAGCGGCCGGTGAAAATACATCTGCGCTGATTTTGGGCAGCCAGAAGTCGCCCGCTCCCTACGGTGATGTCGTATGCGGAGGAGGAGGAGGAGGAGGAGGAGGAAGAGGAGGGGTGGACCGGACCGCAGAGGAGCTCGGTGACATAGAGCTGCAGGCAGCTGCGACCACTACTCCTCTTCTGCTGTGTAAGTGCAGTTGGTTTACATGATGTTCCTCTGGATTGTTTGTATTTACCATATAGTCACCAGTTAAAACACCTATATAGATTTACTTTTACCATTACTGATAAAATACTGATTGCATCATCACTTAAAGTTGAAGTTGTCACTCTGAATCTGTTGATGGGTCAAGTAGAAAATGTGTCTTTTGTCGTCATCAGATCCTGTGAGTTCAGACTGGTTTTTCACCACATCAGGTGATGGAAAAACCTACCTAAAGATAGCTCCAGGTAATCAAGGAAGAGAAAGCAGTGGCAGGGGTTTTGAAACACGTGACAGTATCTCTGCATAACCCAGGATTTGTAAGATATTTAACAAAGCAAGCAATAAAATAAACCCACCATACCCTGGGATTCATTTGGCTTTCATTATTAGCTAAAATGTTATTAAGTCCCCATTTAAGGTATAGAATTTTTAATTTATCCTGAACAAATAAATACACCATACAAACATATCAGATCAGTTGTTTTGTTTTTTTAATGTCAGATTTAAACGAACCCCAGGATCCAAGTACCTGTGTTACTTTATCATATTTTTTTCATACTACTTTTTACTTTACATATTTCTTAAGTTTGAGGCAAATTGTCAATTGTGATCTCACAAAGTTTAAGAATACTTTTTAAAAAAAATCCTTGGGTCTGGATGATGAGCCAGGTCACTCCTAAAATGTTATGGATTTTTTCCTTGTGACACACCAAATCTATTTAAAACTTTCTGAATAATCGAAAACAAACCACCACTGGCAAAAGCATCATTACAACAAGTTAGATTCATGACATTAAATGTATACTGTGCAGTTACATCAGATGTGTATTGTTGCTCTGCAAATTTTATCTTATGAAAAAAAAATGTCAGTACATCTAACCTTGTCATGTTAAATTTAAGTCTATATCACTCCCCATCAGTTTAATCTCTGCCCTCTCTCAGCTTCGGTGATGCCACCTTCTTCTTCAGAGAAGACGCTTCCCTCTGGTTCCGATTTCTCCTCCAAAGCTGTTTTGTGTCTTATCGAGGCTGTCGGGCGCCGCTGGGGCCTGTATGAGACCCGAGAACGCTCGCAGCTCTTCCAGAGTGTTCAGGAAGAGATGGCCTCCAAGGGGCACATGCTTCCTGTTGAAAAGATCCGCCGCAAGTGGAACAACCTCATTGTCACTTACAAACGGGTGAAAGACCGCAGCCGTGAGACAGGACATGCCAAAACATCATGGGAGTTCTTTGATGTGAGTGTAATGGTAGGAAAAGTGACCTGGGGACAGGATGGGTGCTTCCATGGTACAAAATAAGGACTTGAAATAGTCACATATCATATCATATCATATCATATCATCCATATCACTGCCAGTGTAGAGCTATTTTACTTTGAACTACGAGTCTTGTATAGGTAAACCTTAATTAGCCATGAGAAAAAAATTCTAAATCTGGGAGGAGATGAGGAGTGAGCCCAGACAGGCAAAATGAGTTGATAAAATATGAGTTCAGGATACGATCAAGGTTTTCAGTTTATGTGGAAAGTGGTAGCTTGTAGATTTTTTCACAGTATTAATGTCATGTCATATCATTCCTAGATTTCCAGCTCATGAACATAGATTTTTTTTTTTTTTTTTTGTCGATGGTTAAGTAGTATTCCGCTGGACGTGTTGTTTAAGTTGGTGTAAGATCGGTCTCCTGGTAAAAAGAGTAGGGCAGATAATGGGATGTGACAGCCCAAGAGGGAGGTGAGGTTGTTAGTGATATCCCGTCAGAAGTGCTTATAAGATGTGCAGTCCCATGTTTCATGCATAGAGGTGTCTGTGTTTCATGTATTACGTGGACATACACCGATCAAGCGTAACATTATGACCACTGCACGTTTACTATCAAGTACTGTATAATGCAAGACCCCCGCAATAAATTCTCCCTTCAGGGGGAGTTTTATGTGGATTTTTTATTGAATACTGTATAATGCAACACCCCCGCAATACATTCTCCCTTCAGGAGGAGTTTTATGTTGAAATTTTACTGAATCTGTCTGAGGGAAGTGTTGAGATATTTGAATCATTGTTATTAGGACTGTAGTTTGCGATGCTGTTGAATTGTACTGCGTTATACTGAGATGTGTTTCTAATATTTTGTTACCCCAATACGTGAGCGGGATGACCAAAATATTACCGGGACACCTCTCAGTATAGCCCATCTTTTCTCTGTGAATAGCCTTGTATGAGTTGGATGTTTATGTTGTTAGTTATGGAAGACAGATTTTTGCAGATTTGGGTCAGAGGTCAGCACCAGGGGCTATTTTATTTTATTTATTTATTTTTTTCCTATAGGCGATGTTAATTAGGATTTATACAAGTATGGGATTATTTGAATTTGATATGATGAAATTTCTAGGCTGTCAAGAGTTGTAGTTTTTGCAAGGTTCTTTGAGCAGGAATAATGCGAGATAGAGTTGCTCACAAACTGAACATCTGAGATATGAATATCCTTACATAATGTTTCTTCTCCATCAGTCCAGGAGTAATGGATGGGTTGGGATTGGTCCATTTACAAATGTATTTGAGTTGGTTGGCAATGAAGTAATTCAGAAACTTAGGTGCTTTGAGAACGTTTTAGTTTTTGGGGTTTTGCAGAGTGGCAAATTTTAATCTTATTCTAGTATTTTCAGAAGAGTGAGTATAGGGATTTGAGCCAGGAAGGTGACTGCTTGTTGGGAATCATTAAGAATAGATAGTTATTAATTGTAAGTTGTTTGATTGATTCTTCCCAAAGAGAGATACGTATGGGTACGTTCATCCAATGTTGAAGGTTGTCCTCTGTTTTAGAAATGGGTTGAAGTTAAGGTTAACTAACTCTGACTAAGGTAATGAAAATAGATGTTCAGACATTAATAGCCACGAAAAATGAGTATCTGAGTAGATACTCAGTTGTAGTATCAATACCAGCAGTGCCATCTTGGCCTCCTCTGGCTGGCACAACCTCACAGTTCCTCCGCTCACTATTAGCTGAACACATGAATGCGAGTTGACGTTCAAAACGTTCCACCATAAAACTAATTTAACCTGGCAAGTGCAGCTGCTGAAGGGCTTTTGCAACCAGTTTTAGTTTGAATGAAAAAAAGCAGCAGTGTAAGTATTTTGAAAACAAGGCGAATGACGAGTGAAAGGCTAAGACTGTCAAGACGCCTGTAGGCAAGGAACGCCAGAAAGTGTTGGAAAAGGAAATGGTGTTGCAACAAACTTACTGAAGCATCTTAAAGACAAACAACCCGGTCTTTATGAAGAATTTAAAGAGGTCCATTAAGCTCCTGTGTCAACAAAATTTAAGTATTTAACAGTCAACAGAAACCTTAACCGGCAGCACCTGAGCAGCAGCACATAACGTCAGCCACTTAAAAATTACTAATTAGCCAATAGCCACATTAGCCGTTTCTTAAATTGTCATTGAGGTAGCGGCTATGGCAGAAGATGTTATCAAGCCTGTTCACCTGTAAATTAAAATTATTGCCCTCACTGATGTTATTGTTCTTATCTTTATTTTTTGAATATCGTGCCTTTTGACTTTTTTTTGTTTGTTTGTTTGTTTTGCCAATTTTTTTTTCCGATAGTAAAGAGATCATATCAAGTATTTACCTGGATCAACTTTGAAATTCTGTTATTGAGACAACCCGGGCTCCTACCGCCTGGCGGAAATTTTGATTGATAATATAGTGCAAGGAGAGAGAGGTGATGTTTGGACTGCCATATCTGAGCTCCTGTTACAGAGAAGGAGAATAGTGGATTTGGGTCAGTTGATGTTGTAATCTGAGATTTTAGAGAAAGTGTTTACAAGGTGTATATTTTCTTGGACTGAGGAGGTGGGATTTTGTAAATGAAGTAGAATGTCATCAGCGTATAGGCTTGTCTTTTGATGTACATATTTTGTAAATCAGGGTGGCTAGGCTTAGTCTTAGATATAAGAGTGAGGAGTCTGGACATTCGGGAGGGCCTCAGAGTGGAGCTGCTGCTCCTCCGCATCGGAGGAGTCAGTTGAGGCGGTTCGGGCATCTGGTCAGGATGCTTCCTGGACGTCTCCTTCGGAAGATGTTCTGGCCATGTCCCACTTGGACATGAGTCCGCCTCAGTGTCCTCCCAGAGGAACTAGTGGAAGTGGCTGGGGAGAGGAGTGTTTGGATTTCCCCGCTGAGAGTGCAGCCCCCACAACCTGGGCCTGAGTAAGTGGAAGAAGACAAGTCAAGACACCTTTTTGATGTGTGTTGAAATGGGCAGCAAAAATTTGATTTCGATAGAAAAACAAAAGGTGCAAAAACAGAAAAGTCAGGAAACAGTTCATGCTTCTGGCTGAGTGTCTGGATAAGCCTGAACCTCGTCGTCCGTCCACTTCTCATAGACCCTCTTCTTTTGTTTCATTGTCCAAACGATAGAAACACAAACCAAGTAAAGATTGTAGAAATGAAATGAACACGTTTGCAGCTGCATGTTTAAACATGTCGGGTGAACGTAGAGGCTGCGAGTGCGTTCCACCAATCAGCGTTCTTGAGCATGCAGCTCCACCTCCAGGAATTCTGGGTAATCTGAAAAGTCCTACCCAGCGACTAAGTACTTTTTCGCTGGCGGAAACATTCTGATTTTTTTTCAAAATGAAAAAGTTCCTGCTGTGGTAAAGGGGATCATTTTTGAAGTGCTTCATTTATTGCGGTCAGATTCAGATGTATCGGTTTCTTCTAGATCACACGTCTGCTTTTTATTTGTTTATGTGGTTAAAAATCTTAACTCTTTTTGCCTGAGAACCAATTGTGCAGAATTCCATGTTATCAGTTAAGGTGAATTTTTGGTGGCTGTGTGTGGTAGTCTTGTTTCGGGGATGTTTTGGTTTGTGTGTGTGGATGTGTGTATATCTGGAGTGGGAGTGTGGTTGTATAATCAGGTGTGCACTCTTGTGTGTGTGTATGAGAGAAGTAACCTAAATAAGTATTAAGAGAAGACGAGATTTCTATTCTGTTTTTCAGTATTATGTTTTATTGTTTGGATCAGGTCTTAGTTTTTCGACACACAAACAAGGAAGTTAGAATTATTTTTAATTATTCTCCCACTTTCTTTCTGGCCTTTCCATTTCCAGTGAAGTCCCTGTCTCATTAATTTTATTCTTTACAGTCTGCCTGTCGACAGTTTTATTAGGGATAAGAGGAAATGGGCTACTATTGCACATTGCAATTAAAAATACTCAGAATAATTGTGTTGTGATGATTTCCCTTTATTTTACATTATTCATTTACATTGTATTGTTTTTCAGCCTGCTTATTGTACTTTCTCCATTATTTGTTCTCTTGATTGTATATTGTTAACATCAACCTGCCTAGGGACAAAGGATTATTAATATGTGCTGCCCCTGACTACTTTCAAAAAATGAATAAATCTCAGATCAGGATAATCATTTAGATCCTCATAATTATTCAAGAACTCAAAAAGCTGTCCACCTACAGTAGACTGGTATTATACTGACTTTCGGATTAAAAAAAGACAGGATATTTTTTTTTTTGATGTATGGTTTTTATGCACAGGGTTTATTATTATGTATGATCGCTTTATTATCGCTTACATTTTTACCATCAAACTGTTTGATCTGTGATGCGATAAAAAATATTTTTTTAACAAAATGTATGTCTTAATACCTTTTTAGGTGTGTTAAGCATATTTTGACGATTATCAAAACATCAGTATATATTGTGAAGTGCAATAGTTTTGGCAAGTATAATTGCAGCATAAAATTTTCATCTCACCCTATCCCGCCATCTACACAGTAGACTAACAGACTGTTTAGAGATGTATTGTAAATACTAATAGAAAAAAATGTTGTTTGTTGGAATTGTGAGCTTCTAAAGATTCATAGAACTGTGAATTACCATTCTAGCTGACACAACTGGCACTCATAAAAGCTCAATACAGAAAATAAGTCCCCTTGTGAATAGAGCAGGAACAGATTGCTGACTGACTCAAACTTATTTCTTTTTGCTCTTTTTTCACCTCTTTTCTAACTCCAGTTGATGGACGCCACACTCTGTGACACTGTTGGTACACAGATCATCAACAACAAGCGATCCAAAGGTGGCAGCACTATCCCCTCTCAACCCCTGGCTAAGATTTCTGGAAAACTACAGGTTCCACAGTCAACCACTATCACTCGTCTGAATGGTGACTTTGCCTCAACTGATGATGTGGAATCAGTGGGTCAGGTTGCCAACAGCAGTCAAAGCATCAGTAGCACCGTTGCCATGAACTCCATGTCTACAGGAACCATTAGCCCAACAAACACTCCAGAGATCAAGCCCCTGATTGTCTTCAACAGTGACATCTCAACAACCAGTATCCATCCAGCCAGTGTTGTGCCATCTCCATCGTTTATCTCCTCGCCATGTTTTACAGAAACAGCCTCAATGTCCCCTTCTCTTGGACTGACAAGTAATACAGACTTAAACACATCCCGTTTTGTGAGCGCCAAAACTCCATCCTTCTCGTCAGGTGTTGTTCCTTTTCGCCTGAGCAACAGTCAGAACCTCCTCGGCCTCCCCTCGTCCTTCTCCCATGCTTCGTCGGTACTCAATTCTATTTCCACCTCATTGTCTCCAGCGGCCCTGCCAGGAACAGAAGGACAGCACCAAAAAGGAAAGGCGGAGCAAAGCAGCAGCTCTTTGTTCCAAGAGATTTTGAAGCGGCAGGAGGAGCAGGCCCACCTGGATCGCGTGGCTCGCCGCCGGGTTGAAGCTAGGGAGAAGAGGCGTGAGAGGAGGGAGGTGCGAATGGCAGAGTCCCTGGGCAGGATAGCTACGGCCCTGGAGCTGCTCTCCTCCAAACAGGACACCGTCATCGCCCTCTTGCAGAGACTGGCTGATCGAAAGTGATGTTACATTGTGCTTATGAACTCTCCTGCCATGTGGTGACAGGCCTGAGTATTATTATCGTAACTGGACAAGTTCCCCATTCCAGAGTTTAAAGGAAAATTGTTTTTACTCATCTGATGTGAATGGAAATAAAAGCTGCCCAATTTTCTAACCTTTAGAGCGTTTAGCATTGGGTATCATGTTTTCGTTATACTGTAGCCAGTTACGGGTGCGCGAGTATCCAATGGAAACACAAAACATTATACGATTTTGTGCAAGAGGGCAACAACATGAAGACTTGGTGTTTTCAGGTTCTCAGAAAAACTCCTGAAGGGATTTTTAGTACAACTGACTCAGGCATCCACTTTGACTAAAGGAGGAACTGATTATAATTAGTGCTCAAAAGCTCAGTGACCTCTAAAAACAGTTTTTGCCAGAACTCAAGAATTCATATGCTGATTATTACAAAGTTTCACACACACCTAGTGTCATGGAAGAGTGTGGTTCGCGCCCCAGTTCTGGCAGAAATCGTGTTGAAGTATTCTTCATGCAAGCTACTGCACCCCTGATTGATCCTGATGAGCAGGTTGGCAGCCTCCACCATCAGTGTGGGAGTGGGAGTGGGAGTGGGTGAATGAGGCTGTGACAGTGTGAAACGCTTTGAGTACTGTTAAGATAGAAAAGCACTATATAAATGCAAGCCCTTTTTAGTGGGATAAAATGATGAAGTAATGGCATTTTATGACAAAAAGTTTAAAAGTCAACCCCTCTTTTTGACATTCAAGGACACCTTTCTGGCCATTATTCAACACCATATCTCAGGAGAAGACGAGAGAATTCTTACAGTCATTAAAAATCTTTAATACATATGCTGTAGACAGGGATGTAAACTGCAATGTGACTTGTTGACAGACATGATTGAGAGTAGAATCCTATGTGACATCTCCCTATTTCTATAACAAACTCTTCCACCCCCAACACTAAAACGAACTTATGTGGGAGGACTCATTAACTGAAATAATAACATTGGTCCAGGAAACTATATATTAATATTGTACATGAATATGAAATTATTGTCAAGCAATATAACTCGTATGTAGCTCATTTTAAAGTATGTACACAGTAAGGGGAATAGTCTTTGCTGGCCGAACAAGAGTACAACTACGTTTTACAGTTAAGTGGCTGCGATACAAGCACAAGACAACACCAACAAATCCACCTTTAGTTACACATATGCATTTATTTTTGCCACGAACACTTAAACTACAGTTGCAACAGGGAACACGCGAGGACTCAAAAGCAACAGGGAAAGTCAAAATACACTCACGGCCACTTAATTAGGTACACTCAACTCCTCACTAACAAATATCTGGTCAGCCAAGCACATGGCAACACCTCAGTGCATTGTCGACATGTAGACCTGGTTAATACAGTCCACTGACGTTCATGAGAAAACCCAGTGAGTGGCAGTTCTCTGCAAGAAAATTGTTGTCTTTCACTCTGAAAACTCTGAAAAGCACATACACTCAGATGTTTCCATTTTTTGCAAAACTGCTCCAGCTTTTGCCCACCTTTTCTTTCTACATTCCAGTTAACGTGAAATTGAACACATCTGTTGGCCCGCCCGCCTCGTGTCCTCCCTTGAATTATGCAATTATGCTATTAAGTATTGTTCCTATCGTTCTTTAAAATCAAACGTCTGTCTCATTAGTGTGTCTCTTGCATATCTCCACTCACTTGACTGACTACAAATCTAGCAAGTGTGTCACTGGGGGCTTGAGTGAGTGCAGTGTCACTGGTGTGTCATTGGTGTGATTTGGGCGCGCAACAGTTTTCAGTATGAATACATTTTAAATCAACTGGCAAACGGCAGCTCTGCGGCGGACCACTGGACATGGCTAATAAGGGTAGAAATTTCCATGGCGGTTGTGTCCCATCAGTTTGGACTCGTTCCCTCATCTGTGGCGTCATTCCCCCCCCCAACACCTCCGGCTGACTTCACTGTTTTCCCGTCAGCCTCTTTCCTATCAATACAGTTGTATGTCAGCTTTTACTTTACAAAAAATAATCACAAGTAGTCTTCTCTAACAGAAATGCAATCAGCCCTCCGAAGGCAACTATGTTTGTCCTTGGGGACAGGCGGTTGGCAACCTCGTGTGTTCTAGTATGCCGTTATTGAGTGCTCTCATTTATTAAAATCTTGTTCATACACATCGGAGAGGTCAGATTCACGACCCCATCACTGATATGTTTAGGAAGCTTATAGAGGGGATGCTGGAACACAGATTAATATTTATCCTTTAATACTGCAAATGATAGACCACGTCTAAACCAAAGCCTCTTTAAAAGTGACTGCGAGGAAACTTACTCTGGATAAGTGACTCTGAACCTGGTGGCTGGCAGGTTTTCAGCCACAATCATGTGGCATGTGGACCCAAAAAAACACAGCAAATAAGCAGGAACCAAATGAGATGGGCAAGACAAAAAGGAATCAGACTTAACGGAGGACACACAAGGAAACAAAACTGGGCTGGAGAAGAAAGCAACAATGTAAAAAAACACAGGAAACGCATTGGATACTCAGATGAATCAACCGGACAGACACTCCATGGATACACAAAGGATCTGAAAAAGACTGACGCAGAAGACTGGACTCAAATACAAACTGAATTAATCACACAAGGAACAGTTGTACAGACATGAGGGCAAGCAGAGAGCTGATTGGCTGGGGAGACAAATGGGAACAAGGCAGCGCAGTCAAGGAGTGAAAAAAAGACATTCTAAAATCTTGAAAGTTGAATGTTGAATTTGCCATGGTTCTAGACAAACAATGAAAAGAAAACAGCATTTAGTCATAACGTCAATCAACAGCACCGAATCAATATAAACTATATAACAATATAGATATCAAGCATTAACGATATATTTTAAGTCAAATGCAGTCAAAAAATGAATAAAAAAACAAATGAACTCTTTAATCAAATAATCTCATACTCACGTTGATTGTTTCAACAGACACATGGCATTTTGTTTGATGGCAAAGACAAAAGATGAATGACTTCCTGGCCCGCCCCTTTATAGGTGACATCCCAGGAAGTGGGCAGGTCCACTGAAACTAGTGCTGCAGGTATAAACAGTGTCTACCTTTGGAGAGGAGGGGAAGTGCAGGAATGAATGGATTTCTGACACAGCCGCCCCCAGATTTGTGCAGCAAATACATGTCAGGTGTCCATTTCAGGGAGAGGGATTAACCTGGAGACAGGGCGTAGGTATTCGTGACCTTTGATTGCCACTGTGGCACTGCGAACATTACCATCCTTGCCAGGGTGAGTTTTGGTTATTCTTCCGACAGGCCAGGATGCTCGGGGATATCGTG
>CAAKHG010009083.1:2302-16812 GCA_901007715.1 Dactylopterus volitans
GTAATAATACAAAAGTAAGCAAGAGAAAGTGCTATCTTTGTAAAACCAAAACTACCAAACCCCAACGACATTTCATTTACTTTCACATTGGACAAAGTGATTTGAGAAGCTGAAGCAGCAATCACTTTGCATTTTGCGAGAAAAGTATCCAAATTATTGTCAAAATAGTTACAGGTTAAGTGATAGCAAGTGGGTTGCTTATAGTATATTTCAGCTATAATGTTTGTGGTAAGCGATACCACAGCATGCATTATTAAGTAAAATGGACCCTGCCCTACATGGCGTCAGCTAAACTTACCTCTGGTGCAAACATAGTTTCATACGTTGGGTTAAAGGTGATTTCTTTCAACGATGGGTCCAGATGCTGGCCCGTCTCAACAGCTTCCTGGTATGTAGAAATCGAGTTTGTAGAAATAAAATTACCAGCAGTAAACTGTTACATACAACACACAAGACAAAACCAAGATACAACACGGAAAATCGCCATAATGTTATTCGTAAACAATTCGCTTTAACCTGGCTCCTGGCTAACATACAAAACATTGGTATTAGCCGGTCCTTCCCGCCAACAGCTCATACAAATATTGTATAATAGTAACCATATATGAACACATTCAGCATGTATCCATCGTGTGTCCTCGCTAAGCGCAGAAAGTGGCTGCAATTTTATTCGTTTATCTATGAACATAAAGCGGCTGCGAGTTTGTTGAACTACCGTAGCGAGGTAGCTAGCTCGCTAGCTTACCTTAACGGCGACCTCAGGAGCAGAATTCAGAACGGCCAAAGACATCGTCTGCCCGGACTGTAACGGTTTGAGGTGAGCGGTGGCGTCTGGGTCCACTGGCCTTACTTTCTCTGCGACGGTATTAGAATCAGACTCATTTTCAGAATCGGAATCGCTACCGTACGAAACGAGGGACGCTATGGCGGCGGACATCTTGGGTGTTGTGTATTCACCGGAACCCAAAAAACTGTACTTCCGTTGTGAGAAAAGAAAAAAAAAACAGAAAAGAAAAAAAAGCTCAGACTACCACCCAGGGTAACCTCAAATATATATATATATATTTTTTATATTAATTTGAAGGCATGTAGATCTTGAAGGTGTTAGGATTTCGAGAATACACGAAATTTCAATTGCTATGCGTAGGAGTCATTGAAGTGATGGTGGCAACACTGACAGAATTAAAAAAAAAAAAATCCGTTGATTAATCCAACGAAAATTTGTCAAACGACAGTTTAATCACCAACTGCTCTGGAGCTTAATTATTCGTTTTTATCGCACGAAAAAAAACAAACAAAAAACAAACACTTAACTAGTTCCAATCAGCTTCCCTGATCATCTCTGATAAATCCAAGATGCTTTTGGATAGCTGGACTGGCATCGAATGTTTCTTACTATTTTATATCATTTTATTGACATAGCATAACTTTGTAAGATTAATGCCCGAATATGAAAAAAAATGTTTTTTTTTAATTATTTAATGTATACTCCCGCTAGTTTAATGCAATCAAAGTGAGTTTTTAAAAAAATAATTTTTCAGTGTACAGTGATGCGTGTAGCGTGTGGTAGACTGGGCAGCTGCGTCTGCCTCTGACGAGCAGAGCAGTTGCACGGGACGCTCTCTCGCGCCCCAACAATAGAGTGGTACGTACCATTACGGCTGCTTATTATGGGGACCTTTCTTGAGAAATAACATCATCTCTTCATCGTCACTGCACAAAGAGCATTGGAACATTTGAATGGATAAAATAGACGAATGTAGTTTTCCGCCACGAAATATGTTATCAATCTGAGCGGGCAAGGTTTAGTGCCGATATCAGCAATTTCTGCACACAGAATCCCTTTTGGAAAAAAAAAGTGTCCGGATTGGTCTCCGCCGCCGCCTCTTCCAGAAGCAGAGCGTTTGATATCAGGGACGGAACAATCATGGAACCGACCCGGGGATTTAAACTCTTGGACGCGGTGGCGTTCTCGTCAACTCAGTGAGGATGTGAAGAACACAGGGGACATTCATCCAATTAACCAGGTAATGTTATGAACTTTACACGCGTCCCTGTACCGATGGGCATTTTTTTTCCACTTGATAAATAGGTCCGCAGCCACCGTTAAGATGCTACACCTCTCCGCGGCAGCAACTACCCAAACTGCCCGAAAAAAAAACCGAGTCACCATGTTGCATATTTCAGCTCGACCACAGCCGGAGCTGCGTGTCTAATAACGACCAGTGCTGGTAACTCAACCCTGCTCGGCCATCTCTGACTGGAGCACATTTACTCTGAACACAGGTGACGAACGAGCCGCCACTGACAGCGCTGCTCGCCAGAGTGTTCCAAACCCTTTTCTTTCTTTTTTTTTAAGTACAAAGTGCGATTATCCTCGAGGAATCGAATGCTCACGTTTGAAACGAGACCTTCACTGACCGGAGGATGCTACGGACGCTGTGCTCCACATCTGCACGGGGCTCCCCGGAAGCCGCGTCTTGAGATATTCAATTAGAGAAATATCGTCACGTTGGTGAGAAACCCGTGAACAAATATTTACAATATCTGACAAACTATCCCATAGCGAAACACGCCGCTGGGAGGAAAGAAGAAAAAAAAGCATTTATTTGCGTTTCTTAATTGGGTCGCAGAGTCCCGGCTGCGTTACAGTATGATTAAGCAAACCTCTGGCGTCGGCGCGACGTGATTGAATTTTCCTCACTGTGAATGCGCTGAGTCGAATCAGCGAGGCTGGGGTCTGTTCCAGCCAGCTTTGGTTTGCAGTCATGGGGGATGGTAGCCCCTCAGCCAAGTGAATATCATGCTTTGTGAAATTCGAAACCTTCTTTGTACTACTTCAAGTGCAGCAAGAAAAGTGGGCACGGGGAACAGTGTAGTTTGGTGATCGGGGTGCAGCGATAATCCCATTTATGTGGTGACAACTTGAGGATATTCAATTGCCATGTGATACTTAATGATTATGGCAAGGGCTTACAGTCATACATTACATTCCTGCATTCTGTCCTGCTATGTTTATGGTCTTAGGAGGTGGCTGGCAGCCCCTGTATTTTGTCTACATTAAATAAAGCAGCATTGCAAGAGCAGCCTATGGTGAAAATATGCCTTCAGATCAATAGTTGGTAATGAAAGATAAGCTGTCAGACATTCTGAAAGATCAGCAGCATTCACTGCTGTGCCTCCTGGTTTCAATAGTTGGGTCCAGGCTCAGGTAAATGCCTCGTGTCTAAAGATTGTGAGAAGATAACGGTTGCATGCATTGCATATGAACTTACAAATATTTCTAAATAATGCTACATGATTTTTTAATTAAGTGTGGGAAGAGGACTTTCTTATATTTTGTTCATCTTATCAGTAGTGACAAAAGAAGACACTGATTCATTAAATGCAAATTAGCATCATTGTTCTATATGCTGTCTGTGGGCATAAAGCTCATGTTGTTTGACATCTCAGAATGACAAGTCAATGATTCAATTCATCATCACTTTCCTCTGTGTGGGTCCACACCGAAGGATGCTCTGCATGTTCACTTTTCAATTGGATTATCAAGGCTCTTGTTACCTCCAAAGAGGTTTGTTGTCTGCAAAACCTCCCAGGTCAAGGTCTGTGTTCTTTCACATGTCATTATATGTATGTTTTGAGGTAAAGACGCACAAGAGCAAAGTTGGAAAATTTCAAGATCTAGCTATATCGCTTGCTCTTTGATGCAGTATAAATCTATATCTGGTGTTCAGTTTTTACACAGTAGATTAACTTGGTTACAGATGTATTTCCAGAATAGAACAGAACATACTGCCGTTGTTTTATCTGATGCTTTTTGTGAACTCTTGCTCTGAGGGGTGGCATGGCTGTTTTTCTCTGTGTTTCTGAGGCTCTTGTGATAGAAGAGCTTTGGCAGACATCCTGCGGAGGCTCTTGGACCTCTCTTTTTGTTGACATAGCTCCGATCATCTGCCAGTTTCTGGATTTCTCATGCTAGCAAGAAGAAAATCACCATTTTTCTTGTTCTTTGTTTTTCTCCATCGAGGTAAAGAAGGTAAAGAAAGGTTTTAGGGGGACTAATTGAACGACACAGGGCACAATGAAAGAGTGCAGAAAGGGGGAAAAAGATGAAAGTAAACTGATTGACTGGTGCCTGGCATGAGGAGGGGGATGGAGGAAGGTGGGCCAAGGACCTTGGGAAAGACAGACAGAGACATAGAGAGAGGGAGAGAGATAGAGAGAGAGAGAGAGAGAGAGAGGAAGAGAGAAAAAGAGAGAAAAAGGGAGAGAGATTTAATGTGTGAGTGTAATGTGCAAGGCCCCTTTTTCGTGGAACCAAAGACAGACCTCCTATCTTCCAGCTGTTAGGATGCGCCAGAGGCTCCCACACACAGGAGCTATTGTTCCTCGTTCTGGCCAAGGCCAGAGCTCCATAATACTGCTTCTGTCCCTGGTCTGAACTGGGCTGACAGTAGGACACCAGGGCCCAGTGTAGCCTGTCTGACTGGTGCTCCTTGTGTTGCACTGCTACTGCCTCCACCAACTCACTCTCTGCATTGTCAATATATCTGCTTCTCCTTGGTTGTGACATTTTGCTCCTACACTTTACGGTGATAGTCAATGTTTATTTCATTCCCCTTTCCCCACTTTTCTTCTGTCCAGCTGGGGATACTGTCATTAGCCCCTTTCTTTTCCAATTACAGGAACTTTTTTCGTTTACCCAGGCTTTTGAAAAACCTTGGAGCATTTCCAACAACTTTACCCAGGGAAAAAAAAAACTTCCCTTCGACCCCAAACTTTCCCCGAAAATACGTACTTAGTAGCATGGTAGGAATTTTCAGATTACTTGGAATTCTTGGGCGCAGAGCTGTGTGCTGAAGAAGACTGAATGTTGGGACACACAAAAGATGAGACTCCATGAGTGGTAGACGGACAGCGAGGTCCGGGCTTTTTGGAGCAGATTTTCAGATTTGCGGTGAAATTAACGTCGGATAATAACTGTAGGATAATAATCGTAGTGCCAGACACAGAAACAAAGGCGGGAGATGTTTAAGAAACTTGAACAAGATTACAAGAAGCTGAAGGACCAAAACGGTCGCAGTGGATCCAACAGATGTACGAACCAGTGGTCTCAGCAGCTTGACAGCATCTGAGGAATCTGGCACCGCGACAACGAAGGACTCGGCGACCTCATTGCTCGCGGCCATGAGCCGAGATGCGCAGGAGGCAGTGCACCAGTGGAATGAAGGTAAATCATATAAATTTTCACTATTTAGTTGGTTATATGCTGTAACAGGAGTCAACGGGACGCCAATTGTTTAGTGAGCCAAAAGCAGAATTAAGCTAATGCTGGTGCTAACCGGTCAACGGGCTGATGCTAAAGCTAAATCACGGACAGAGAACTGGACGTGTTGGTGCTGTCGCCATGAGGTGAACACTGATTTATGTATTGTGATTGCCAGATGAAATGGACTGTACGGACCTGCCACAAGCGGAGGAAATGTTCTCAGGGGATGCAACAACTCAAGGCAAGCAGGACCGGGAGGTCCACACACCCACTCAGAAGCCCGAACTCTGTACTGACTTTTTCTGTTTTGTAAATCTCACTGCTCATTGTTTTTACACCTTTTTTCATCTGTTGTATTAAAAAAGTCTGACCTAATATCTATCTGTCTTTCGTTTACATGGCATCAAAATTCAAGTACAGTATGAGTACTGTTTAAGTTGAATGCACATAGAATTTAGCCTTTTGGATACAGTTGGGTGCATTTACATTTTTAAAATGTTCGTGAATGTACATTGTTCCTCTATAACAAATAAAAGATAATAATAATAATAATAATTAAATGCTTGTGAGTAAATGTAGTGGTGTACTGCAGTTTCTTTTACATCATCAGCCTGATTTGAATAAATTCTCCAGAACTTTTTGGTGCAGTGGAAATGGAAACCGTGCAGATTACCAGGAATTCTTTTACCTGAGTAAATAAGTTCCTGGAAATAAAAGTTCCTGGGAATGTTGCTGGGAAAGCGGCAATTATCCTGTATCTTATTCTTCAATTCTGGGGTTGATGTGATAAAGTTCCTAAAACTTATAATGTCACTTGATGTTTTGTCTTACACCTGGTGTTTTTTTTCGCAATTGCTTTTTACTTTTTAATTTTGCTTTGGAACAAATGTTTTGATCTTCAACACTAAAAAGTTACACTCAGTACCTGTCAATCCTCACAGTCAGTATAATACAGGAATAATTTCTATCATCACATTTGAAATTTTCTTCTCACTCTTCTTTTTGTGCCTCATACTTAATCTTATTCCTCCCCTTTCCTTTAAGTTCACTTAGAGGAAAGAGAGGGTATTGATAAGGTTCCTTAATGAGTTGACAAGCTGTCTCTAAAACAGACCTGTTTGACGACGTGTCTGCCAACATAAAAGTCACTTCAGAGTAAATGTGCTCAAATGCAACAGCCCTCATGTCCAGCTTTGCCCTCGTGTATCATTTTTGCTTGCTTCTTTAGTTTTTAACGTGGTTGCTTGGTTTGGATACATGCAAGAATTCTGTATTGGTCAACATCACTTCAGACTCTAGTGAGTTTTAGAAAGGATATGGCTCGCCTTTATGTTGAGTCTTTTATATATATTTTTTATATTTACAGATTGGTAAATAGAAGATGTATTTGCTTCCACCTTAAACAGTACGTTTCATTCATTTATGATGAGAACTTAAGCGTCAAAGTAGTCCAAATGTGGTTTAGACCTGATAACATTCTGCCAAAAGAGAAGAAAAAGAGGGGGGAAAGGTTAGCGGAAAGTATGCTTAAAATCTTGTTATAATTGTAATAGCCTGCTTTCTTTGTGGGGTCATGGTTGTTTACTGCATACTCGCAGCTCATCCTCAGTAATAGGCTGGTATTTGGGAAATGGTGTCCTGTGACTGACCCGGATTATCTGCCACACAGTGGTGTAAACTATGGATGGTTGAGGGCACTCCCTTGGTTTTATGTGTAATTTTGGATGGTAGTAGTGATACATTCTTCAGCAAAAGGTAGCCGCAGGAGCAACTTGGATACAGGGTTTTCTTGGATTTGGCCTGAGTATTAATTGTGGATGTGTTTATCAGTATGTTTATGTCTATGGATAAGACAAGAGTTTATAGGAGCAAAGCTACTACAATGCTACCCACCTTTTAGGTCACCATAAATCTTCTATTTTTTGCATAATCATGATCTTAATTCTGCCAGCTGAGTTCAAAATGATCTGAGGTTGCTCTCCAAGCATGTGTGAATTTTACATGATTTGAATATGCAAAACAGTGATCCCAACCATAATTTCCTTTGTGCGCCCTCTCTTTCCTGTTTACTACGATTTCTACATTACACCACTGATGGGTTTGTATTGAGCTGCTACAGCTGATCCTCTGGTTGTTGTGGCGATTTGTGTTGATCGATGGAAGATGGGGATATGTGAGCCAAGGCATGTTGATCCAGTCCACAGTTTGTTCCTTCACGCCAGGACTCAGACGTCCATATTCAATTACAGGCACACTGCATATTCATTAGGATCTTCATAGCACTCTTAGCATTGAGTAAGGAAAAGAGGAAAGGAAACACCCTAACTCATATGTTTTGTTGTGTTTTCTGTCATACAGTGTACTGTGTAAAAAATATTTTGAAAAAGGTTTAGTGCCACAAAGGGATGATGACAGGAACAGAAAAAAATTAAAAAAGCGGAGCAAGAGGAGAAATATCCTCTCAGTATCCTAGTGTGTTTGTCCATAATTTCACAGCCCAGGTGCTTGTGCATACAGACAACTGCTGCTTTCAATTGGCAGCCAATATTTGACTGTTCATTTACAGCTCACAGCAAGGATCCAGCTTGGGTTTGGATTTGCATGAGGACCCAGCCAGTACAAGGCTTTTCTGGTTATAAGCCCAATAGAGACTGTGAGCATTTCTTCCGCCTCACACAGGAAGCTTGGAAGTTGATGCAAGCTTTCTTTTATTTTTGATGGTTGGAAATGCGGAATTGACTTAAATTCTCAATAGAACTACTACTCTAGACTACTCTAAAAAAACTTAGTCAGCAATAACTGCTTCTGTTTATCCAATATTTACATTAACAATGATGTTGGTTGACCAGAGCAAATGACAGCAAATGTTGCAGAGCAGGGGTCAGAATGAGTGCAGGTAATTTTTTACTGGTGAAATCAGTCAAAATGAATGTAAAAAACAAAACAAAAAACTGTTATTACCTTACTTATGTCAAATATTGCCTATATTGCGATTTACTACATTTTTTTCCAACTGTAAATTATTTCCTCGGATGAAATGTTGGTTTACCAAATAAGATAAGGGTTTTATTCTTTCATTTCATATTAGCGATACTTATTGCAAGCTTACCAATGCTTTCATAAAAACCTTCATATGAACATTGCATGTTACATGCACTTACACTCTTTAGCCTGCAATTTACACTGGATATTAGAATGATACTTGAAGTTTGGGGTGGAAGTGGTGAGGGGGTTGGCATCCAGGCAGCGAACCAGCAAGCTACAATTTGTTTTTCTTTTGACATGTCCACTGTTTTTACAAACGATGATACTGCTAGCTGTTGACTAGCCCAACAAAGTTAGCTTGGACCACAGAACTCTAAAACAGAAAGGAGTAAGGCAGGGCTACATGCTGTGGGGAAGAGTATGTAGTGTTGACAATAATTTTAGAAGGTTAAGTAGCTGAAATGAATTAGGTAATGATTTTATTGTTCTGTCTAGTTCTTTGCCTAGTAAATAATAGTGAAAAACTGATATTAACAGTGACATGAAATAAACATGGAAAGTGATTGAAAGTACTAAAAGTCACTGGTAAAAAAGGTCCTTAATTGATAATTAGTAACTTTGTATATCAGACATACTCAGTTCTGCTCTTGGTACAGGAGAAATGAATAAAACAAGATTTCCTTGATTTATTCATGTTCCGTGATATTTATCTTTCACTTTTGACTAAAATTTCTAATTTGCAATAAGCCATTCACCCATGATGCATTTCTTCTATTCCCAATGAAGACCAGAGATTTTCCTCTCTCAGTATGCTGTGTTGGTAAGAGGCTGCTCCCATCTCTCACAGACACACCAAAGTCTGTCTACACTTCACTGTGGTTGATGTTGACAATGCCAGAAGTTTAACAAGTCCTTTGCATATAAAGGCAGAAACACCAGCCATCTTTAGAAACATGAAGCAAAATGCATCTGTCTTTGCCTCATCCACCTCAGGTATGTTGTTTGCCAGAAGCCTAGAGCCCACACAAAGTTAACTAATATAAACATAGATTAATGAGTAAAAGGCAATATCATCCAGTTTACTTTTTAGGTATAAAAATGGTCATGTTCCTATGTTCCATCTAAAACAGTCAGAGAAGCATCCAAACTGTTGCTTAGAGATCCACAGTTCCAGTTTCGTCAACATCACCTCTCTGGCAGGGAAGGAGCTGGAGCTTGTGGGGGCGGTTGAGCGCTGCTGACTAGATACAGTCAGCCTCACCTCCACACATAGCGTTGGCTCTAGAACCCAAGTCATTGAGAGGGGTTGGACACTCTTCTATGCTGGAGTTGCCAAAGGTGAGAGGTGGAGGGCCGGGGTTGGCTTTTTGTTGGCCCGGGGACTCTGCGCCTGTAAGTTGGGGTTCTCCCGGTTAGAAGAAAGGGTAGCTTCCCTACGCCTTTGGGTCGGGGAACGGGTCCTGACTGTTTGTGCTTACGCACGAATGGCAGTTTAGAGTACTCACCCTTTTTGGGGACCCTAGGACGGGCGCTGGACAGCGCTCCGACTGGAGATTCCATTGTTCTGCTGGGAGACTTGGAGGGGCGTGATTGGGAGGAAGGGCCTGCCCGATCTGAACCCAAGAGGTGTTCAGTTGTTGGACTTCTGTGCTAGTCACAGTCTGTCCATAACTAACACCATGTTCGAACATAAGGTTGCTCATCGGTGCTCTTGGCACCATGACGGCCTAGGTCGCAGGTCAATGATCGACTTTGTGGTCGTGTCTGAAACAGAGTCGGGGGACCTGGAGGTGTGTCGTCCAATCACTGGGGCAGAAGTTGCCGAGGTTGTGAAACAATTTTGCGGTGGCGGAGCTCTGGGTTTGGATGAGCTTCGCCCAGGGTATCTTAAGACTCTGGATGTTGTAAGGCTCTCCTGACTGAGACGCCTCTGCAACATTGAGTGGTCATCGGGGGCAGTGCCCTTGGAGTGGCAGACCGGGATGGTGCTCCCTATCTTTAATAAAGGAGACCAGAGGGTGTGCTCCAACTACAGGGAGATCACACTACTCAGCCTCTCCGGGAAAGTTTACGCCAGGGTGCTGGAAAAGAGGGTCCAATCGATAGTTGAACCTCGGATTGAGGAGGAACAATGAGGTTTTCATCCTGGCTGTGGAACCACGGACCAGCTCTTTACCGTTGCGGAGGTGTTTGAGGGGAAGTGGGAGCTTGCCCAACCAGTCCACATGTGTTTTGTGGACTGTGTACCGTTGGGGCATCCTGTGGGGGGTGCTCTGGGAGTGTGGGGTGAGCGGTCCTTTGCTAAGGGCCATTCAGTCCCTCTACCAAAGGAGCACGAGCTTGGTTTGTGTAGCCAGTTGTAAGTCTGACTCGTTCCCAGTGAGGGTTGGACTCCGCCAGGGCTGCCCTTTGTCACCGGTTCTGTTCATAACCTTTATGGACAGAATTTCAAGGCGCAGCCGGGGGGATGGAGGGTGTCAAGTTTGTTGAGCAGAGGATCTCGTCGCTAGCTCCATTAAACCGAGACCTCCAGCTCTTGCTGGGTCGGTTCGTGGCCAAGTGTGAAGCGGCTGGGATACGAATCAGCACCTCCAGGTCCGAGGCCATGGTCCTCAGTCAGAAAAGGGTAGATTACCTTCTCCGGGTTGGAGAGGAGGTCCTGCCTCAAGTGGAGGAGTTCAAGTATCTCGAGATCTTGTTCATGAGTGAGGGAAGGATGGAGCGGGAGGTCAGGCGGATCGGAGCGGCGTCAGCAGTGATGCGGGCGTTTAACCGATCTGTCGTGGTAAGGAAAGCTGAGCCAAAAGGCGAAGCTCTCGATTTTACCGGTCGATCTATGTTCCAACCCTCACCTATGGTCATGAACTGTGGGTAATGACTGAAAGAACGAGCTCGCCAAACAAGCAGCCGAAATGAGTTTCCTCCGCAGTGTGGCCAGGCTCAGCCTTAGAGATGGGGTAAGGAGCTCGGACATCCGGGAAGCGCTCCCGTTAGAGGTGTTCCAGACATGTCCCACCGGGAGGAGGCCTCATGGCCGACCAAGAACCAGGTGGAGGGATTATCTCTCTCGCCTGGCCTGGGAATGCCTGGGGGTCCCCCTGGAGGACCTGGTGGAAGTGGCTGGGACGAGGGCCGTTTGGGCTTCCCTCCTTAAGCTGCTGCCCCTGCGACCCGGATAAGCGGCAGACGACGAGTACGAGTTCCAGTTTCAGAGAGCTTTAAGCATCCTCACCACTCAGTCTTAACGATGCTACTAAAAGTATTTAGGCACTTTTTGTTTTATTGTATTATATTGTTTCCTTTAATCTGGGTAAATTCACAAAGTGCACAATAAGCATCTCTTTTATCAGTGCATGATTACAGGTACTCAGGCTTTTAATACACTCATCCCATAGAGCATCTGAAACAGGACGGAAAAAAAATCTTGTCCCTCTTCATCAAATGAAGAAATACCCGTTATAATAAATGTGATAGTTTCACAGTCAGAGTTAAAATCCCCAAATCTGACATCCCCTGAACTCATGACATTTTTCATCTTCATTCAAATTTATTTTAAAATATGATGGGTGTGTATTTAAATTCAACAAAACGGGCTGAAAATCAATATTTGCTGATGGTCAGCAATTTAAAAACAATTACAAATGTGTGAGTATAAACACCATTATCCATGTATGCTGAGCCATCAAAGTAGTGCAGCATGAATCTTGCGTACTGAAGCAGATGGACTGCAGTAATAATGAGCCTGTTTGGCAGGTAATGTTACTGGGGCTTGTGTACTACAGCATGCAAAGATTAAGATGGAAAGAAGTTTTTTGTTTTTTTTTTTGTTTTTTTTTAAAAGAGGGTGTAAAGATATGCTGTAAGCTGGGTCAGGCTAGATCCAGATGACATTTTCAGTTGATCGCAACACTTTCCTTTTGTGAGCTGCAGACTGAGGTTAAATGAAGAAAACTGCCATCGAGGGTACACACCAAACGGCTGTATATTGCAGATGTACACTCTGTGCTTTGTATGTGTGTGACCAGTCTTTGGAGTTAAATGAGCTTGGCATGAGTTGCCTGCAGGAAAATCTTTCCCCTCCAGCTAAACGGTGAAATAGCAGCCCACATCAGTCCTGCAGTGTACGATAGGTCAAAGGTCATTTTACTTTTGTGTGTGTGGTTATATACAGTAAATGTTAGTGGTGACTTGAGGCAAAAGCTTGGTTTTCATAGCCAAGCTTTATGAGGACTTATAGGTGTTGACAGGCGTGACCTCGGTGCTGCTGCTGCCGCAGATCCCCTTTCTTTTGTCGTCTGCCATGGTCTCCATTATTTATTTTTTCTCTTAATACCCGTTTGTCCGATTATTTGCTTCTCATATGTCTTCACACCTCATTCCTATACATACCTTATTCCTCTCCTGCATCCTGCATCAATGCTGATTGCTTCCACTGAGGTTAATCTCTGTGCACCATCATATCAATAAATCCCTGTCAGTCCATGTCTCATGTCTCATGTCTCTATGTCTCGCATATCTTGAGAAATGCTCATGTGACCTATTCCAAATTTGGGCGTCACTGGGGAGTCAAACGAGCGCAGTGTCAACATCAGCAGTCAGCAATGTCCAATTAGGTGCAATTTTGACATGCAACACATTTGATATGAATAAATTTCGAATAAACAGGGGGAACAGTCACTCTGGAAGGGGGGATGGGACAACATGTGAACCGCCAGCAGCCAATAGCAAAGCCAGCTGCCTCTACCTTCTTCTCCTCCCCCTCTGTAGTAAAGTCACTCTCAGCCTGCAGGAAATAGTCACTTCGAAAGAAAGAAACTTCATATCAAAGAACTATAACATTTGATATGAATATATTTTTAATTAACTGGTGAACTGCTGCTCTATCGCGGTGTTGGATGGGCACAGTGGTGACCACCGTGCCAGCACTCAGCATGATTTACCCAGAAAACATACTGCAGCTTGAACACCTTGCTCAAAGTCATCTAAAGTGTCTTAAACAGCATTTTGTGGCTCTCAGTAAGTTCTGCAAATCGGACATGGCTTAATATGGAAGGAATTTTCACAGCAGTCGTGTCCCCCCAGTTTGGGATCATCCCCTCATCTGTAGCCACAGTAGCGTTGCTGCTCCGCCCACTAACCCCGTACTTCTCCAGCTGATTTCACCATTTTCCCTTCTGCCTCTTTCCTGTCAGTACACTTCGAGAGCAGCTTTTTTTTTCTTTGACAAATCGCAGGTAGTCCTATCTAACATTAGTGCTCACCTCACAACTGTGCAGTTTAGCTGGCCTGCTGTGTTTACCTTCTCCTGCACCAGTATTTGAATTTACTTGTACAGTTACAGGGGCACGCGTATTGCTGGGGACCCAATGAAATGCATTGTTGGCTTTGCTTTGAATAGGCTCTGCACAAGTGTTGATTATTGCCAGTATTCCGGTAAGCACTACGCTCAAATTGAATAGATCAGAATGTAACCGAATGGAGTTAGCATTAATGTGTATGATACTGTAGTGTTAATGAAATGTTACTTAGAACTCCAAGTAATATGGAGGTTCTTGAAAAAGTATAAAGATGAAGTAAAGCTGGATGTTGCAGTTGAAAAACCTATCACAATGAAACACCTCCTTTCAGTCAACAGTTATGATTATTAATAATGTTGAATCACCTATTTTTTTTTAATCAAGACCAGGAGAAAAAAAAAACATTGAATGTTACTGCTAAATCCTTTATTTATGTGGTTTACTTATAATAATTCAAATGGAGGTAGCTAAGGAGATAAACTGTTAGTTTTGTTCCACACCTGGCAAGGGTGGTTTTCCTGCTTAGTTGACATACAACAGTACGCTCATATCAGACATGCAAAAAAACTAAACAAAAAAAGCCATAATGATGAGATGACTGTTCCTTTTTTTTTATTTACTCTTTTGTCATTGTCTGGTCTCAAATGTTAATGGTGCAGTCAACCATTACAGCTGTCAAATGATTGGCCTGTTTACATGACTCTCATAACAATCTCTGTTATCAAGGGATATGACAGGCTGTTTATCAGCCCGGGAGGAAACATGTTTTAGGTTTGTTCATGCAGCCAGATTTTGTGTATTTATGTGGTTCCGTGACAGCTTACATTTTAATGCATTTAAGTGGAACGATCAATGGTTCTATATTGGAAGCTACTTCAGTTGTGGTGAGGTGAAGGACTTGCCTGTGTGGGAAACAGGAAACAGGACTATGAGCAACTGAGTAGGTGTTGATATAATTG
>CAAKHG010009099.1:4854-26583 GCA_901007715.1 Dactylopterus volitans
CTTTGTATCTTCTACTCACACAGATGGTCAGAGCTCCTGCCCCCATTCTTCCACAGAAGAAACGCCTGCAGAGCCAAAGATGAGGGGAAAATTGGTGCTTTCCTCCCTCCACCTCCTCTCACTCTGTTCCAGGGCAAACTTCTTGACTTTTCCCAGACGTGGGAATCCCTTTAACCTTAAAAAGTGCCATCAAAATGATCCAAAACAAAGTGTAGATAATCCAAGCCAGAGGAAAGATTAGTCAAGAGCTGTCAGTACCGGCAAACTATGTCCCGTCCAGCCCCTGAGCACAGATTAATGCTTGTATATCCCTCTTCCTCCCTCTTTACTCCCCTCTCTCCTCCTACGCTGAAATCTGAGCTGAGCTTTCCAATTGGCTGCCCTGCCTGGTCATGTGATAAAGGGGTTAAAACCCAAAAAACTAAAATCTGTGCCTGCAGGAGTCATCTGTCTGCATGGGAGGAGATAAAGGTTGGAGGGACTGCGTAACTACTGAAAACTGGAAGGTGGACTCAGTGAGAAACAAAATCATGCTGCAATCAGAAGCTTAGCAAAATTAAGAAAAACTACAAAAATGAAACTGAATTCTAAGAATGACACATGGATGCAAAGCTCAAAAAAGAGAGATCACTTGGAAAAGGCTTTACTTTTGTATTTGATATAATTTGCACATTAAACATTATTTGTAGTTTATGACACACAATAATTTTACTTATGATGCAAAGAAAGAGGTCATTTGCAAAAACACATGGAAGACCTCAAAATGGATTAACAACAAATAAAAAAAGAAATGAATATGAATATATTATTGTATTTATATTTACTATATTTGAATAGAATTATTGACACTTTTGATTTTCTATTTAAGCTTTTTGCATCTGCAAATGAACTCTTAAAATATGCATACTCGCTTTAGACATAAACTCATAACAATGCTAACAGTGTTTAACTTAAACTGTTTAATTATGTCATTACTCTTTCTAATTTTGTGCAATGATTTTTAACTGGCACACTGCACAAATGTATGAAAAAATGTGTTCAATATAGCATCTTAAGGCATCAGGAAGTGAGGTTTAACAGGTACAATGACTGTTTTGGTCTGTGATGGCAGAAAATAACAGAGATGCGCACCAAAACTGATAAAACCTTTATCAAACGACATCAACTTCATTCGGCTCTGGCATTGTCGTATGTAAACTTCTTAATGTTGTCATGGATCCAGTCGCTGAAGGCAGACACGCGAGTGAACACGGAGGGTTTCTTGTCCTTGATGCAGCCTCGAGGTCCGAAGCTGACGATACCATGCACTTCCCAGGTGGAGTTTCTCTGAGGACCCATACAAGCAAAAGGACCCCCAGAGTCGCCCTACGAAGCAACACAATGACATCAGCAAAGATTCAAAGTAAAGGTATGAGCACGCATCTGAGGCATTTGATTTTGACAGCATCCATACCTTATCTCTTTGCTCTAGAGCTTGAGAAACAGCCTTTTTCCTGTCTCAACCTGATCCTAATTTTAAAATACCCCCCCTCCCCCAACTGCACTGTCTTTATTTGTCTGAAGTAATAAGCCCTGGGATAATCATACAATCCAAAAAACAACTTGATTACCTAAAAAAAAAAAAACGGTGATCAAATTCAAATTTCAACTGTTTATAAGATTCTAGAACTATCCAGTAGTTTTCTGATTTATTCTTCCAAATTTTTAATCTTCCCATGTCCCTGGTTGCATATTGGTCCATGATGGCGAACAAATAATGCTAAGATGTTTTTTATTTTTTTATTTTTTAGTCCAATTAGGCCCGCAAATGAGACCGATATTTGCAATCACGGCTGAATGGTCACAAACAAAACAGGCTGTTACATAAACAACAAACCAATCATAAGAGGACAGCACACTTATATAATAACCCGCTTAGATTGTGAGTTGATGAGTACACGAGAATAGCTTGAGGGCAAGCGCAGTAATAAAAAAGTCCACTGTGTCCATATAAACCATTGCAATTATAATATAGCTCTATTTGCACGGCTGAATGTGTCCTCTCACCTGGCAGGCTGACTTCAGCTCATCTGGAGATTCATAACCAGCACAGATCATGGAGGGCCGCAGGCTGTCCCACCAGTACGCAGGCTTACTGCAAGTCTGAAAGTCAACTACGGGGAGGGCTGCCTGATTCAGCTTCTCGGACACTTTGGGAACTAGGCTACCTAAAATAAGAGCGGAAAGCAAAAGTGACCTTAGGTGTAGAAGGCATAGACACACAGATACACACATTCAACTAACACGAGAACAAATAGGAGCGCACTTAAAAAAAAAACTGTGCAAAAATTGTTATGACTGTCAGAACTGAAATATGTTATCACTTCCGGCTTTCTCGTCTCCCCAGCCAGTCACAAAGCAACGTGTCCCAGCAGCCAAGACATCCCCAGGCGTTGGCAGACAGATGGGGCTGATCTCCCTCGTCATGTTGACCGGCTTGGCCAAATGCACCAGGGCGATGTCATTGGTGATGTCAGTGCGATCCTGCTCGTAGACAAATCCCTCGTGGCGGATGATACCGTCCACCTTATAGCATGCCTCTCTAGAGGGATCATCCCTGGAGGAGTTCATGTGATGCTTCCCCAAACACATGCGCCAGTAGGACGGTTTACTCAGGGGGCTGGAAAGCAGGAGGAGGGTGAAGGAGAAAATTCAGAATCATTAATTGTGCAGGCTCTTACCCACAAAGTGCATTTCCACATGCTTTTAAAGGGACAATTTGCAGAGATCCAAACAAGCTAGTAGCAGTCGAATAGCACCACTTTGCTCCTTAAGAGAAAATGGTGAGTCACTGTAAATGGACTTGCATTTATATAGCGCTTTTCTACCTTAACAATACTCAAAAGTGCTTTACACTACCATGGCCTCGTTCACACACTTCGACACAGTCTGTGCCGGAGATGATGATCGAGCCAGTAACCTTCCAATTCCTAGACAGCCACTTTACCAGCTGAACCATGCCACACAAAGAAGACAGGATCATTCTGTGGCGTAAACTAACATACTGGTGATATAACACTTCCTATTTGGCTTGGAGTGTGGAAAATAAGACACGAGCATTGATTGGATTTGTGCAGATGGTACCCTGAATGAATTGTTGAGGTTTTAAAATAGCACTTAAATCTTACGCCATGAAACAGTGGGCAGCAGTTAGTATCCATTCCTCGTGGATCAAAGAACCTCCACAACCATGCATGTTGAGAGACAGTAGTGAAGCCTGGGGAAGAGGAATACATTTTTACAAAATAAAAGCCCTCCTATATCCCCCTTTAGTCATTCATGCAGAGCAACAGGTGCCGATGGTACCTGCATGGAGACCTGCCAAGGCCAGGAGTAGGGGATAGCTTCTTCTCCATTAACCACCTTGGGTGTGGCTGTATTGGGTTCCACTTCTGGGTTTCCACAATTTTCTGGCCAGACTAGGAGGCGAGAATACAGACTTCATCACTCATAAATAAGCTAATATCTATTGCCATTCCCAAGTCCACTCCTTTAATCATTACTTATACAGGTATAGTCAAATGGCAGACTTTAAAATCAGACGTCATCACAGCACCTCACCCCACATCAAAGATAAGCAGCTGGATGTTTTGAGGTGATTTAGGCCTACACTCACTGATAGTAATGTTGTCCCATGGGTTAGTAGGTGGAGGTGGCAAAGTTGGAATAACACTGGTATTGGTGGTCCAGTAACCGCGGAATCCCTGCTGCTGGTTGGCTCCGTTACTAAGGAAGCGAATGATGACACTGTTGCCTGGGACGGTAATGCTGGATGGAGGGGCAAAGCCACAGTAACGACCTGCATGGACATTTACCAACAGATAAGACCTTGACACTCTGGCATGTTCGGGGTGAAAAGGACCACAATATTTAAAAAAAAACAAAAACCCAGAATATCTCATGCAGCATCCAACCTTGAGAAGCCATGGTTTCTCCATTGAAGACCTCCACATAGTCCACACAGTTTCCTTGCAGGTTTACAGCTTGCAACTCAAAGTGAGTGAAGGCCACATGGATACTCTTTGCTGAAGGAACGCTGATATGCCATGTACACACAGACTGGGCTTGGTAGTCACTGGGCCAGTGGGGACTAGTGATTTCACCCTGCGAACTGCTGAAGGTTCCTCCACAAGGAGCTGCGTGTGTGTGGACGAGGATATTAACAGTGGTGTTAGATTCTGACGAAAAAAACTTGTTTTTACTGAATGCTTTATCCTCAGTGTCCTGTCATACCCTCTGTTGTGTCAACGGCCTTCCAGGTGGCAGTGAAGCCTGTGTCCACCACCCGTCCATTAGAGGAGAAGCTGATGTCAATTAAGTTTCCGCTACTAACCAGGTCGTTAGGGGGTACGTGGCCGCAGTGGGTACCTGAACAGTATGTGCAGTACGTATCAGTAAAACGTATCACTTCCAAGCTAAGACATGAAATTTCACGAGCAACAAAACTCTACATTCAGAGCTATGTATATCAATGTGATTTGCATGTCACATAATGCTAAGAATAAAACAACAAGGAAACATTTAACTTCTCTAGTATAATGCTTGCTTCCAGACAGATATTTAGAAGATTTTTTCCAGCCACAGAGTCATACACAATTTCACTGATTTTTTTTGGCAATATACTGTACATACAATAAATACTCAGTTGTGACTTTTGTACTTTCTGTGAAAGAAGGCAGATAGTCAAAATGAGTTTGAGAGTGCAATTCCACCGAATAGAGACAGTTTTGTTGTGAGATTTGCCAAAAAAACACACTGCGGTAAACCTTGCTGAGGCGACTGAAGGGGGCACAGTAATGGCATCAATGAACGACCTTTAAGATCCATTATCAGCTTGCTGCTCAGAAAACAGATTTTTACCTAGACTTCCTGTGCCATCAGAAAGGCTGACTTTGTCATTCATGCACATTGGACTCTCCTCCAGGGAGAAGTTGTGGAAATGGATGTGGACCAGTTTGCCGGGGGCCACCCGGATGTTCCACTGGCAGCGGGCATTGTTGCTGTAGCTGCCAGGGTACCCCATAGAGGACAAAGTGCCACCTGTGCCAGTCAAGTCCTTTGCTCCACCACAGCCAGATGCTACACAGGGAGGGCAGAGAGTGAAAACCAGAGGTAAAACCTGACTATGTGCCATTTTTAGCTAATTTTGAGCAAAGTGTGTCAGCTTTGAATCATACTGTGCTCATTGTAGATGTCTCTGCGTATGACGTTTCTGATCCAGGGGAGGTAGGCAGAGGAGCGTGTGAATACGGAGGGTTTCTTATTCATGATGCATCCGATGGGTCCAAAGCTGGTTATGCCGTGAATTTCCCAAGGACCATTAGGTGCATCCTGGCAAACTAGAGGACCACCCGAATCTCCCTGTCAAAGTTACAGAAAAAAGATTTAAAAAAAAACAACCAAAACACAAGAATGTTGTTTGATTAGAGAAAACATGCTTATTTCAGTGAAAAACCCCAGTCGTGCAATTCTAGTTTTACCTGGCATACAGACTTGAGCTCATCAGGCAGGGTATAACCACAGCAGATCATGGAGCTCTTGACCTGGAACCACCAATAATCCATCCTCTTGCAAGTTTCAAACGGCACAACAGGCAAAGCCACCTGGTTGAGGGCCTCTGCAACCTTAGCATTCAATGAATCTCCTGATAATCACAGAGGACAGTTGTCTCAAAAAAACAAAACAAGCTACACTGACATGGCTCGACAGGCAAGCTGCATTAACAAATTGTGTCCAGAAGAGGGCGTACAAATCATTAAGGAGTGGATGTGTCCTGCTTTTTGTTTTCAAAAATACAGTGAATGGCGAGCGCCTCGTGAGGTGGTGGTTAAATGCACTGTCTCAGTAAAGCCTGTTTTATGATTAACTCCAGAGTAGCACCTGTCTCATCTCCCCAGCCGGTGGCGTAGCACTTCTTGCCCCCGGGCAGGACTTCCTCCTCAGAGGGAAGGCAGGCGTATGAGATCTCATTGCTGGGTGTCACTGCCCTGTCCAACCTGACCAGGGCAATGTCAAACTCCACTGTGGGCACGGTGGGGTACTTGAAGCCCTCGTGGCGATAGATACCGGACACGCCAAAGCAGCTTTCACTCGGCTCTGTGTGGGTCAAGTTGTGTTTGCCAAGGCACATGCGCCAGCGGAACAGCTCATCAGCATAGCTGGAGAGGAAATCTGCAGATTAGTATGCATAATGCATACCGGTGGGAATTGTAGTTTTATGAACACATTTGATTTGCTGTTGTCCGTTCCCAGTGATTGATCAAAGACAAACAGCAAATCATCACATTTAAGAAACCAGCTTTGTTTGGGTTGCATTTGAATCTAAAAACTGAATTTAACTGTTTATCCAAAGTGAACGTTTATACTTTATTTATCCATATTTTTTGTTTTTATTTTCCCCTTAACATTATGGTAAATCTCAGAAAAAAAGTACCTGTTTCAAAAAAGTAAAAAAAGAATTTCACATCTAGCCAGCAAGACCATTAGCTTTCCTTTTGAGTTTTTTTTCTGTCTGCAGACGAAATAAATGTAAGTATTTTTTTTTCTTTTAGCTCTATTTTTTTTATTTACAAAAAAAAAAAAATCTTATACACACTAGCTGCTCAGGCTCATTGCAGCTCAACAGAGCAGTCGAGATTTTTTGAAATAAGATGCACTGTCTAAAAACTTGTAATGAATTAGAAAAATATACTTGGACAGGATTTGAGTATTTGCAGTGTAGCAACCGCCTCATAATTATGTGTAAAATACTGCATTTTAGGCGATGAGCACTTACTTTATGAAGCAGTGGGCTGCTGTAAGCACCCAGTTCTTATGAACAAGAGTACCACCACAAATATGGGAGAACGACGGGTCTGGACGACTCGCTGGCCAAACCTGACACGGACAGCATACTGAACATTAGAGATTCAATTGACTTTTGAAGTTTAGATCCACGAAGTCAGCCAATCCAAAAAATATATATATATATAGGTTTACAACATGATAAAGGCGGCTGAAGTCACTCACCTGCATAGACACCTGCCAGGGCCACGAGTGTGGCCTGGCTTCCTCACCATTTACAATGCGTGACACAACCGCAGGAGGAATGGCTGGTTTCCCACATGTGCTGGGCCACTCTAGAAATTGAGAGGATACCACTGTAATCCATCCTGTGTCTGGTTGTGTTTACATGAATTTGTGTTTTTGTGCTAGTGTAGTTTGTGCGTGTGTGTGTGCGTGTGTGTGTGTAATCAAAACCCTGAATATACAGTAGATGTCTGCAGCTAACAGATAAGCTGGCATGTTGGAAGGAAGTGACTTTCGATCACTGGCTGTGGTGGTCTAATTCATGTTTTTGAAATCATTTTCCAACTGCGCCAAACTGACAATGCTGGCTGCATGTGTTTTGTTTTGGCTTTCATTAATCTGCAAGTCTACAGTAATATATTCAGGGTGCCTTCATGCAAACAAGGAATGGGTCCCTAATGGAATATGAAACAAAAAAAGAATTTAGGGAGGCTGTAGCTGAGGAGATGGACCAGATTGTCCACTAATCTCTGGGCTGATGGTCTGACTGCTGGCTCCTCCTATCCATGTGTTGATATGTCATGTCTCAAACAAGACACTAAACCCTGGGTTGCTGTGATATGAAGACTTGCATCACCCAACACGTAGGGCACATTTGTCTGGTCAAGGCCGGGGTGGAAAAAAATGCCCCAAAGGCAGCAAAGACCATCTATAAAACTCTGTCTCAGCAATCAGTTTGGCAGGGGCGAGGGCCACCTGGGGCTCATCGCCCGGTGAAGAATGGGGATTGGGTGACAGCCAGCTTGGAAGGAAAGTGAGGCATTAGGCCACTTCACATTATGTTCTCAGTACACCAAATCATCTTGCTTTACTGCACATTTGGGTGCAGCAAGACGGAGACGGGAGAGGGTGCATGCAGAGGGAGTGAGGATGAGAGCAAGAACGAGGGCTGATAAAAGGCAGTTTTTTTTGCGCCGCTTCTAAGGAATTAAATATTCGATTAGTGGGATTGGTGATAGTGAAAAATCATGCGATAATGACCCCTAGACGGTTCACAGTACAGCTAAAGAGATGCGGATGTCAGTTTGATTGCTGGAGCACGAGGAGAAGCAAAAAAAAAAAAAAAAACCCAACATGGCGGTCGACGGCGCCGTTTGCAGATTGGCAATGCATCCCAGGCTCAGAACATTTGGCGCTTTGTGAGCTAGTGTGAAGACATGAGAACTGGACCCATGAGACCCACGTTCCTGGTCTTAGGAAAATTATGCAGATATTTAATTCCTGTTCATTCTGAAGATTAAAATATTTTGTGATTGGACTTTAAATTATTCTTCTTTAAAAATGTTTTATCTTTATTGAAATCGAGGAAAACGTTCGGCACACTTTAGAGGTACCAAAGTCTCCTGAGTATACAGTCATGTAGATCTAAGTGTCATCTGAATAATGCTTCTATATCTTCATAATCTGGTTCGATATCTAAAAAAAAAGATATACCCAAAATATCAAATGTAAGGCTGCATTATTAATATCAAGTATTAGCTTTCAGAGTACTTTACCATTGTTGACTCTTGTCCCCCATTTCTGCCTTTCCCCTGATTTCTTGCCATTTCTCTGCTGTGAACTTACCAGCAAAAGTTTAAAATGCGGACAAGATAAATGTTTAATGTGGCTTTATGGAGGACTTGCCCTGAAAACAAAAGCCCGCTGCTGCTTGGAAATCAGTTTGATGCGAGTTTGGTTGAAAGGCCAAAGCAGTGCGCTAAAACAGGCTTTGAAGGCTCTGGAGAACTGAGCTGAAGCGCGTCGTTCTCCGCAGGCTCCTGAACACGCAAACCCTTTTCGCACGTCACGTCGTCGTCCAAGCTATTGGTGATACGAAAAATACTCGTTCGTGTAGCTTTAAGTGTTACTTTAAGACGATGACGTGCAGTCAGAGCAAGCGAATGGTTTCAGAGAGATTCTCTACCGATGGTGATGTTGTCCCAAGGGTTGGCCTTAGCAGGCGGTTCGGTGGGAGCAGGCAGATATGGGTTTGTTGTCCAGTAAGCCCTGAAGCCTTTGGCCTCAGTAAACAAGTCGGTATGGAAACGTATCAACAGCCTGCTGCCTTTTGACTTGATGGTACGAGGCAACTTAGTCCCGCAAAATGGACCTAAAATGGAAGGAAAGACATTTGGTAAATAGCATAGATGCATAGTATTCTCGACAGTGGAGTCTCGAAATTATGGCTGGGTTTTGCTTTTGGGTTCAAATGTAATTTACTACAATAAGACATAAGACAAAACAGTTCTGGTGTCGAGCCCACTTACCGTACTTCTGAATTAAATCGTTTGTCACGCCGTTGATGTCGTATACCATTACATTATCATAGCATTTTGACAGGAAATCTTTGGCTTCTAGATCAAAGTGGGTGAACGTCAGTGTGATTTTTTTCCCAAGCGGCATCACAATGTTCCACATGCACTGAGTGTTAGCCTTGTAGTTCATAGGCCAATTCTGAGACTTGATAACGCCCGTCTGCTCCTTGGAAGTAATTCCACAGCCCTGGATTTCTGAAACACAAGCAAGAAGTTATCTAGAAATTGTTCGTGATTGCTACAAGAGTGGAGAGGGGAAAACAAAAGGGATTTATATCAAAGCAGAAGCTTGATCCAACAAACGTTGGTTTCAGTTGCACGGAAATAATAAAACATGCCTCGGCATAATTTTCCATGCGATTGAGAGGGGACGACTTACCCATGAACTGTACTTAAGAATAGTTTTCAGGTATTAATTTCAATATGTACTGTATCTGATGACTTTGTTGTTGTTCATTTGTTGGGTTTCATTGGTAAACACTGAGTACAGGACTGCGTTTATTTGATATTTATATAAAATTAATCAATTACTGTATTTCATACTCGTAGTTGATACATTAGAGCATATCATAGAAAATGTGCTCCACTTCAATCAGCCATGAAGTGTTTCATTAATGTCATTAGATAAACTAGTATGCATTGAAACACTTTGATAAAGAATCATTGTGCAGTGCATGCTTTAGCTTTGAATACACAAACATATTCTACCGACTAAATATATTTACTTTAAAATACTTTGAAATGCAGACCTTAATCTTGGAATGGAGTATTTCTGTATGTTGCACGTGTTTGAGGCTTCGACATGGGGACTCATTTTCCTGATCATCAAGATAAAGTAAAAAGATAGAGAGGATTTATCTAGTTTTTTATGCTTCACATTGCAGTCTGACCTGCTTTTACCACTACCTTTGCAATAACTTTGCAGGTTTTATAACTATGACCAAAGGCTGAGATGTTTTATCAGCTGTGCTTACCTTGTGTGTGTGTGTGTGTGTCTGTGCGTGTGTTTTGTGGGGTATTAGCTTGTGTCAGCATGTGAGTGTGTTAGTGCTCAGTACCTGTGACATCCTCGGGATACACGGCCTCCCACCTTGCAGAGAATCCTTTGTCTGTGAGGCGACTGTCAGACTGGAAAGTGACAGACATTGTGTCACTGGAAGCGACCACTACAGACGGAAGAATGTAGCCACAGTATGTGCCTGAGAATGATGCAGGGAGGATGGAGGGAAACGGAGAGAGGGGCGTGAGAGGGATGGTTCAAATGATGCAACCAAACAGTCAAGGGTAAAAAGCACTGGTGTTGTGCACGCGCGCGCGCGCGGGGGCATGTTATTCTAGGCTGAGTGTGTCAAAAGTGTAATCAGCATTTGATGGATGGGGATGCAAAATGCAAATGAGGGTGACTACCGTCTGCAAGTGTCTTTATTTGCTTCTTCATCACAAATGAATACTGTACTTCCTAAGAGAGAATGTGGACAAATGACAATACAAACCAACACCATCTAATTGCTATAATTTCACCATATAAATTTCTCGCGCAGACCTAATGTGGCTGAAATGTCAGATGTTGGCCATTGCTGCAATAGATCAAGCAGCTAAGCTTCTGATGAAGAAATGCTTTTGTGGAATAATACTCGGCAATCAGGAGCATTCGGTGTTTGCATCTAAGTTGTTTGTTAACGCTGTATGAAATGTGGTTGCATAATTTCAGAACAAGATTTACATTTTTTTATCTTTTATTTAACATTATAATACAGTTTGCATGCTTAATTTTCATTGTTAAGGGTTACTTTTAAGTTGATTTTAGACTCTTTTTGATTGTAAAACATCAGTATATATATTTCATCATAGTTTGGCTCTCATTGCATAAGTACAAGGCAAACATCCTCTGAAATGAAGGCATTTAATAGTCGTAATTAACTAGCAAGGAAAACCCTAGTGATCCACAGTAATAAAAACTAAATCTATTCTGAATAATTTTGCATAAAATGTTGATATACGGTCATATCATTACAATACAGTTTCTAAAAACTGATACAGAATGCCAGCGAATTCAGCCCGAATCTGCCATCACAGTAAACTGTTCCATGTGTCTCACCACTAAAATGGATATCGAATATTATTTTACATAAAAAGCAAAACAAACCCAAAACAAGTCAGTCGCTAAGGTGTGTGGATGTTTGAGCAGTCACCACATGAACCAGAAAACCAAAAACATTAGCTGGAAAATATCAATAAGTTACAGACTGATCGCCAGACTGATTTTTTTTTTTTAATTGTTGGGGGGAAAATGGTGAATGTTTAAACAAAATCAAACAGCAATAGAGATTATCTTAGTAAAGTCACTCTATAGGCACTGGTCTAACCAAACCACAGTAGTCTGTTCTGGAAAAAAAAAACCCAAAGTGCAATGAATTGAACTATAATACATTTTATTGCTTGTGAATTTGAGATTTCATTGGTGAAAGCAGAATTCAATTCTTCTTCTTTTACAAGTGACACGGGCTCACTTCAGTGCATCTTTGAAGCTATTTCCAATGCGACAAGAGCTTTACCTGCTCCGTCTAATTCCCACTCTTCATTTCTCGTTGTGTTTCGCACAAAAGCGCATACACCCTCAGCTAACAACAATGCGGCACGAGAGCACTCCCATCACCTATCAGCGTCGATCAGAGGCGTGTGCGCTTCCGCATCAGCGTTTCAGTCCTTGGGAACTCGGCTGTAGATAAAGCTGTATCAGCTTTACTGCAGCCACAGAAGTGAATAATAATAGGAGGTAATTTATAGTTTGATGGGCTCTTTACAAAGAAGATCGCAATCCACAGTTTTGCAACAGGGGACAAATATTGAACCATATTGAGGTACTTTAACCTTAAGCGTAACAAGGTGCACCAAGCTCAAGCCAAAGTCCCCGGATTCAGTGAAATTGGAAACATGCATTGGCTGATAGGCTGGGTTGCAGTGTTTCTCTTGGTGCCTATTTTGAAAAACTGGAGGAAAGCGCGTTCATGACCTTTTATCCATTTTCATATTGAGGCCGCAGAAAGACAGGCGGTTAAGCAAAAGTGGATGGATTTGAGGGATCAAAACAGTAAATTATGGTCACATAAATATACACAATGCACACCGCTGTTTTATGAAACAAAAAATAAGCCTATATCATTAAGGTAAGATAGTCAGAGGACTCACCTAGTATGCTGTAATTATCTGATATGATCAGCTTGTCGTCCTTGCATTGTCCAGTCTCTCCTGTGATTGCCATGTCAGTGAACTGGAGTTTAACCAGGAAACCGCTGGGCACACTTATCTTCCAGGAGCTATTTAGATGAGCAGGATATGGATTTGGGAAACCCAGGGACTGGATCTCTCCCTTACGGCCACTGAGAATTATTGGACCACTGCCTCCTGTCCGGCAACAAAAGCGAGGAGTTGATATGATTAAGGGATTTGTCTTTAAAAGAGAGAAAACCGGATCAAACGCTTGGTTTCCTAAATACCTTTCCTCCATTTTATTAAGTTTATTCTTGTCAGTTGATGCGGATCAGCTTACTATGATGAAAAAAGAAGAAAAAAAAACTGCCGCATGATGAAATACTTTAATTGGCCACTGGAGAGAACGGTCTCTGCCAATAGCTTTAATCCAGTGATGAATAGGTAACCCTCAAGGGGGATATCCCCACTCCCACGCAGGGAGCAACTTGCTTTCATCCTTATTTGGTAGCTGTCATCTGATTGGAGCCGGGTCTGTGCAAGGAAGGCGTTTAAAGACGCCCTCATTGGCCAATAACCCCACAGGTCATGCAGAATATATGCTAGGTAATAATATTGCAGTGCAAAAGTATTAACTTTCACAAGATAAATGGTCGCAGTTTGGAAGTGTTACCGATGAAACAAACAAATAAAAAACAGGCCATTGCAATGGCCACTTATGGTTGGAGGCTGACTCAGCAGCAGCGAATTGGCTCGGAAATATCTCGTATTTCAACTGGAATCAGAATGAATCATGCAGGGAGGAAGTACATTGTAGTAAAAAGCCGAGCCGAAGGTGCGGCAGGGATGTCTGAACAAATATTGATCCCGCTTTGCTTAAAAGTGTGCAAGAGGGAAAAGCATAGGGTCGGCTGAGAGCGCCTACCGGAAGACGTGGGAGCTGGAGAGGTCCGCGTGACGGGTCTGGATGTGACAGGTGCGGGAGTAGTAAGAGGCGGGAGGCTGGACTTTGTGTAAGTTGCTCTAAATCCTCTGGAGCTCAAAGCGTTGTCCGATTTGAAGCGGACGATCATTGTGTTGGTACTGGACTCCACCGGCTTTGGCGTTGCCCCGCCGCAGAATTTACCTTGGGTGGATGAGACAGGATGTCGGTTTGTTAAAAGGGACAAAACGTTTTTGCGGGGTTTTGCACCACTTCACCAATGACGGTTTTTGGACAACTGACAGGGAGCGTTCTGGAGGAACCCTCCGGAATGACCTCTCAAACTTCTAACCGAGCTCATCCGGCTTGGAAATGAACTGCGTGAAAGTGTGTGGGACATTATTATCATTTTCAAACTCCAGCTCATTGTCATGCGCGGTGGATGCAGTGCACTTGTTTTCGTCGCCTCTGGCATTCGTCACGCTTACCCAATGAGGAGGAGCCGTCATAGACCTGCACAAAGTCTCCGCAGAGCGTAGGCACCAGGTCAAAGGAGGTGAATGTCAGTCGAACTGTCTCGCCTTCCGGCACAGTGATTCTCCACTGATCAAGAAAACACACACGCACACACGCACATATCACTCATACTACACCAGCACTGACTGATTCCTCTTTTGAACTGTCCAATCAAAGGGCAGCTAAAATGAAATAACAACTTCAAATTATGACACCCGTATCAATCAGTAATCATTAATCAGTGCGGTGATTGGTTAATCGCTGATGCGGCAAAATGATATCTGCATCACTCCAGAGATTTTTATGCCTCCATGTTCAGGGTTGTAACATGATCAGCACTTTTACTGGAACATAAATATCATCACTGACGAATTGTGACTCCTCACGCTGAATGAACTCTTGATCGCAGCCAAATAACGGGGTGCGGAGACCCGAGCATCAAAATTGAGTCTGAATAAATCAGATAAAAATGATTACGAGCATGAATTCGGTGAGCGAGGTTGTGTTGAAAGCCACAGCTACTGCATTCACTTTTAGATACGAATCTGACATCTTAAAAGTTTGCATGGAACCACATGCTGATCAGCATACGTTAATATTATTGATTTATTTACATTATTCACTTTCTTGAGAATAAACATGGACTCCATCTTAAATGCGTGGCTAAAAGTAATAAGAATAAGGAGTAAGTGCACGTTACCATATGTGCTAAAATGCATTGCGGTACCTGGTATAACGCCGCATTCGGGTAGTTCTGCTCAGGAAAGCTAGGGGTCATCAGATCCCCCCGGTCACCTTGGAGAAAGCCACCGCCTCCTGCTATTTCTGCCCGCATTGATGGAAGGCACTTTAGTTTCTCAGACACCTCAAGGACCCCCTCTCTCCCACTCCTATTCCCAATTCCCACCCACCCCCCGACTTCATCCTGCGCCCTTACATCAGTTTCTCAGCCAATCACATAGAGTAGGACACGCATCCAACAGCAATTTTCGTCCTCAAATGGATTTTTGCTCATCATCTTACCTGGCATGAGTTCTGGAGCCACAGCTCTGTAATGAGCCTTGAATCCTTGGTCTGTTTTTCTGTCGTTGGTGTCAAAGAAGATTGTCAGGTGGTTCGTCAGCGACACTATCGGCCTTGGTTTGGTGTAGCCACAGTATTTCCCTACAGAAATAACGCATAAAGGATAATGAAAAGTCATGCAGATTGTACGGCAGGCTCATGAGCTCACAAACTGATGCGTGCCGGGGTCATTATCATCAGTCATACTCTTATTCAGAGGTTATGAAAAGAGGGGAACATGTAAACAACTCCAAAACAACTGTTTTAAACTCTGCAGTGTGAAAAGAGAACTTGTCTTGATGGAAATACTGTGCAAGTGGCTCAGCAGGACTTCAGATCTATCTGTTATATGGTAACAGTGTCATGACTTTTTTTTTGTTTGTTTGTTAGTTTTTTTTACCAATCACTCCCAGCGAATCCCGCAGTGTGATGAAGTCCGCTGAGCAGAGGTCGGTTTCCTCCAAAGCGAACTCCTCAAACCACAGAGAGATCACCTGCAACACGAGACACGGTGGCTCATCTTGGTTCTTTTGAAAAGTCAGTGAGGGAGATGGGAGACGGTGCACCGACAGGGGGGAAGCAGGAGTGGGCGTTATTTACAGTGTGTCCACGCGCGCGCGCGTGTGTGTGTGCGCATCTTATCTTCATGCGAGTTCGAAGACAGAAACAGGAAGAGACAGACGGCTATTGAGGATAAAGAGGGAGGGATTTTGTTTTGAGATGTACTTTATACTTCATTGACAAGCTGTTTTTTTTTTTTTAAGAGACAAACTTAACCAATGCTTTGGCGTCGCACAGATGTGCCGTAAAAGGTAGAGATTTGAGTTGTTATAATCGACATCCCCTTTCGCGTATGAATGAGAGAAGCAGGGATGCGATGGAGAAATCGGGGTTGAACAACACTCCTTTTGGAAATCACATAAAATCACAGAAATTATGCCGGTTTTTGCCCTGAAACACAAAAAGGTTGGACCAAAACGGTGTGGAGGTGTTACAAGAGAGCAGTGATGCCGAACCAAGTCACCTTGCCCGGGTCCACAGTGATGTGCCAGGTGCAGCTCTTCCCGTTGTCATAGCTACTTGGGTAGTTCCAGCTGGTGAAGGTGCCCGACTCTCCGGAGAGCTCCTGAGGTCCACCACACCCTGAGTTCGGCCCTGGAAACGTACGTGTGGAAAATGCATGGCTCTTGTCTTCTTTTTTTTCTTTTTTTTCTTAAATTGAAATTACAGCGGCTCGAGCACTGCTTGAGCAACCGACTGCGATGGTGCTGATCAGAGAGCAAAGAGGGGAAACCTCTCAAGAATCCTCCTCGAACGTTTTATTTCAGAGCAGCTCAAAACTGACTCAACCCGAGAAGGTAGCACCATCTCTATTTTTTATCAGCTTCAATGAATTTGAGAAGTCTTTTCAGTAATTACTTTTTTTTTTTTTTTTTTAAATAAAGCAAGCCATTATTTTAATGCTGCTTTATGATCGCGCCGGCAGTGAAATATTTACCATGAGAAGCAGGTGATTAAATAGCACCTTATAGCCTGCGCTCTGCTAGATTAAAATCAATTGAGACGCCTTGGTAACAGCATTGATTTTGCTGTATATCGTCATCCACAGCAGCAGCGCCGCGCTTCCCCTCGTGACCGTTGCAGCTAACGTTTGGCCCTCAGCTGTGTTTGTGTGACCAAACACGGGAAACATGTTTTGTCATTCACGCAGAGCACCGCTGTCAACATAATTACATTGCTGCGTTATGTCGTACGGGCCATCATGCTTTGGGGGTCGGGTGGGATGCTTTTAACGACGCTTTAGATTGTGATTATGAAGCTTCCGCAGAGAAATTCCGTTTTATCAGAAAGCGAAATGCGTGTGTCTTCTGCATCAATTTTGCTTGCTGCTTGAACTGAAGTCATTGTTCAGCATCTAGATGCAGACACTTTAAATCACCTCGCAGGATCATTTCCAGTGAAAAAGCATTAAAATGACATTGATCAGAACAGGCCGCAGGTGCAGTTTAACCATGCTTTCCAGTAACTGATGAAGTCTTAATGAAATTCTTCATTGTTCCTGTCTTATCTTGTTCCTCGTTATTTTGTTTGCATACAAGACGCGAATGGGGAAAATCTCCAGGATATAATTGGATTTTTTTGTGAGGTTCAGAATTACTGTTCCGGTAAGTTTAGCCGCCCCCACCCACCTTCCCATCTTATCTTTTGGAGAAACAGTGAGCAAAGACCAAGAGATAGCAGAAATATTGCAGTGCGTTTTGTCGTGCCATACAGCGAATATACGTTTCTACTGAGAGTTCCTGTGTATCAACTCACCTTCCGCGTGAGTTGAACCGCTGGATTTTTCTGTGAAGTAGAGGGCCGTCAGGCCGATGCAGGTGCCGGTCATGGCCAAA
Organism: Dactylopterus volitans; assembly: GCA_901007715.1. Classification (NCBI taxonomy): domain Eukaryota; kingdom Metazoa; phylum Chordata; class Actinopteri; order Syngnathiformes; family Dactylopteridae; genus Dactylopterus; species Dactylopterus volitans. The sequence goes on from CAAKHG010009099.1 coordinate 22,365, forward strand.
AAGAGGAATATCAGGCACTTTTCCAGGGTGCTCATGCCTCTTGAGCGACGGCCACCCTTCTCTGCGTCCATTGTCCTCTTGGTTGAGGGGATGCACCAGACTGCGCCTCGAGGTCCACCACTATTTTACCAACACCAGGAGAGCGAGGGGATGGTCTGAACTTTGACAGCACAGGTGAACTTTAAACTCATTGCGATGGGGTATTGAGGCGTGGCAGTCTATCAGTCATAAATCATATGCTGTCCGGACAGCAAGTTAATTATTGATGCTGTCAAGTGGCCGTTTAGATATCTATCTTTGACTTTTAGAAGGTAAAAGGCAAAAAATCTCTCCCACACGTGCGTCTGAAATATTGTTTTACGTGCCCGACAACGGCAAATCGAATCATCATCTCTGATAGTATGGCTTCATTGTTCCATAATCACAAACCAAGAGTAGCAGCATGGTGACAAATGCACTGAGGTCAAAGGTCAGGAGGAGAATCTATGTCTGAATCTCCGAATAAAGACGCTCAGAAGAAGGTTCGATTTGGATATATTATGGATATTATTATTCCCCTTTAAACACTTTGCCCCTCTTTTTAAAAATATTTATTCGAGCATGAAATAAAGAATTCAAACCAAACAACAAGAAAAAAAAAAAGAATTCAGAATAAATACAAACCAAAACCATTCATTACGACCTGAGAGCAAATCAATAATCCATCCCATGTCCGTTAAGTATCCGTGAATTTGCTGAGTGCTGAGTGATTTCATTTCTTCAGTGCTGCCGCTCCATGAGTCGACTCCCTGAGTTGAGACACAGTGATATTTAGCATTGGTTTATTTAGCTGTTTTTCAAACTTAGAAGTTCCTCTCAAGTCATGTCTACTTTCTCTTCTATGAAACAATCCTCGGACACTGCGAGGTGATTGATGAAGCACTGCTTTATACATAATTTACCCAGTCTTTAAGTCGACCAGATGTTTAAATTTAAGTGCTTTTTAGTTTTATGACGAGTGGATTACGAGGCTCTCTGCAACTGCTTATATTTGTAATTCTTGTGACTCTTTTTTTTTTTTTTTTTTTTTTTGAAGGATGTATATTGGATCTGTGTGAGATTCATGTGTTCCCCCTACACTTCCACGCACATTTCAAGATGAGGACTTTCCTCCCCTTTTATTTTATCTCCAGCAAAAAGCGGTGGTGTTAACAGAAGCTGCGTATTCGTCTATGGGGATAGCAAAGATGACGGGAAGATAAAAAAAAAAGGATTTTTAGCGTGACGGTTTCGCAGCAAAAGGAACGACTTACTGTTCAGGACGTTGTCAGCATATTGATATCCTGTAGGTATATATGCCCTGTCACTATCTCTCTCTCTCCATCTCTCTCCCTCACCTTTATCAGATTGTTTTGGCTCTTTCCTCCACTGGGGGACCTATGATTTATGGGCACATCTGTCAGCCACAATAACGGAGCCTCTTAATGAAGCAGGAGGGGGTCACCTCCGCGCGCGCTTCTGCGCGTGCATCGCGTGAGATTGCGCTTTCCTCCAAAGGCGCGCCTTTTCACGCACATGCTCCGTCACACTGGCGGCGAGGCCACGTGCGCGCGGGCCCAGCGGCGGGCAGCGCGTAGGGAAGGCCGGACAGATGGGCGGGCGACGCGTGGACGCGGAACGGTGACTGCAGGAAAAAGACAAGCACGGATACGCTGCCGGTAAAAAATAAAAAAAAAAATTAAAAAATAAAGACGAAGGCGGCTGGTAGTGGAGCGCGCTCGCGCAGCCCTACAAACAAATGTAGGCCACATACTCCACTGGGAAACGAGCGGCCATCAGGAGGATGAGCATGACTTCGAGCTCGCTAATACAATACGAATTATAAACAAGGGGGGAGAGGCGGCAGCAGCAGACTGCTTTATCGGAAATATTGTGCAGAGTGGAGGCCAGCAGAAGCTTTAATCACCTCAACTGTTACTGGCTTCATTATGATATCATCGTCAATGAGAGAGTAGAGCGCCGGGGGATGGGGGCGGGGGCGGGGTTCGGGGGGCAGAGGGAGATGGAGGCTTAAAGAGAAAATGGGGAGCTGATGGCGGAGGAGAAAGCGCAGCGAGAATGAAAGAGATTTAAACAAAAGAAAGACAGATAATTTCAAGACGGCACAGATATTGTTGCAAATGGAGATAGTCGGAGGAGGTTCAGAGTCAGGGTTATGCAGAATTCCCAGTGATCTGCCGGCAGCATTAATTACCAGCTCCGCAATCTGGATATATGATCTGTAAATAGTCATTAACACCCATCCTCGTGATAGAAGTGCAATATTGATATGCCACCAGTGATTTGTGAGGGAGTCGATGTTACACTGATGACGGCCGGGATAATAATTAGAATGGCTTCTGTCCAAGTTGCGTCTGCAGAGCTTCTGTGAGGGTTTCTAAAAGGGCTGAAGGAGCTCATGTGTTTGGGAATCTAAGTGGGTCACTGCACGCAGATCTCAAATCCCAGCACTGATCTGTAGGACTTCAATTACAGCTCAGAAACGTTGCCGCTGCCCTCAATTCCCCCTTGAATCCATAAATGCTATTACAGAGCTGCATAGTGGGCGTTCAACATTAAAAAAAAAAAAATGAACTATAGTAGGTATGGGCAAGATATGTTTCCACTCAAAACTAAAAAATTAGACTATACACTGTAATATATTTCAATCAGCTAAAGGTAACCACCAAACTCCTAACATGTAGTAGAGGTGAAGAGCTTTGACATTAAATTGTACATTTACATCAATTAAATGAGACCCAATCGCTCCTCGTAAAAGCACCTAACGAAGTGGGCGACACTGACACTTGTGACAGTGACATTTTAAAGTACAGAATTTTTCTTTTTTATCAATGACCAAACCCCAGGTGATCTTTAGACCTACTAATTACACCTATACTCATTAGTTTCAACATCTCAGCATGAGTCAGGGGACTTGAGGTGCCCCTGCTTCCTCTGATGGACTATCGGGCTTTAATTTTAGCTTGCAACACAGGCTGGGACTGCACTCGTTGTAGTAGTATCACTTGAGAGATTATAATTTGTTGCGGGGGCGGGTGGGCACTACTGCTGTTGTTTTGAAGATATGTATAGCTTCGCCTGTTTTTAACCGCACAGCATATTGTTCTATGATGCGTCGCAGTATGAACTGGCCATGCTCGGTTGACGAGTTGAGGTGGATATGCGATCACATGCGGTGAGTCCACTGAGGAGTGGCTTTAAAGTCTATCGAAAAGTGACGTTGCCCAATATTTTCATTTTCTGATATTTTGGCTTTAATTTGACTCTAATAATCAGCGAACAAATCAACACATTTTTAGCCTTGGTTTTACTGTTAAGAGATCCGGTGGAGAAAAAAAACCCTAACAAGATTACGGTCCTCTTTTCCAAATTGCTCGCTAAAAACTATTACAGTTTCAAGCTGTTTTAGAATATATAGATAGAGAGAGAGAGAGGGAAAAGTCCTGGGCAGGTTTGGACAAATTATATTTCACCACATGAGCCCAATGCATGTTTTTAAAGTGCCTAAAGAGATGAGGTTGAACGCGGCTAACTCTGGTAAACTCCCGACAGCTCTGGCAGTGGGTGGGTTCTGTCAGTGTGCCTTTAAAATCTCCATTTTCCACGTTTTCGGAATAAATCACCCTCTGTGCTAACCGCGCCTGTGGCAAAATCTAATCTGCACTTCCAAATGGGAACCAGTCATAACGACACAGTGAGCAGGGGGGGTTATTAAAAATTGAAACACAGCTAATTAAAGCCAGGGTGAAAGAAGCCCAATCAAGGCTGGTGACCAGGCCTGCAAAAATGGAGAAGCTAACTTAGCCTTGAGATAGAGGGAGACGGCGGCGTATTCAGAATTAGCTTAAAGAAATGTGCATGTAAAGAGGTCATCGGGGCGACGCCACCTCAGAAGCGTTCACACAGCTACGATGGGGAAGAACAAGATCTCAAGAGCAAGGCCAGGGGATCCGAAAAGACATAAGGATTCCGCACGTCACTACGGCTTGTTCTTTACAGGTTGTGACATTTCACACCACAGAGAGTGCAGCTACAGCCCTCCCAACACACACACACACGCACACGCACGCATACACACCCACCCTCCCACTGGTGCTGTCGCATCGTGATATTTACAGGAAGTGGCATGCTTGTTAAGACAATAACAGCAGTCTCCTGAAATCAGCGTTACACAAGTCAG